>CAUYUJ010018021.1:181166-183666 GCA_963575745.1 Prorocentrum cordatum
TGCTACTACTACTACTACTACTACTGATGGTACTGCGACTACTACTACAACAACTACGGCTACGGCTACGACTACGACTACTAAAATTACTCCGACGGAAGAACCCCACATAAGAATCCTCTGGGCGAATCTGGAAAAAAACATCACCGTCGTCCTCGTGGTTGGCGAGGCGTCCTGGCTGTCTCTTCTGCGTATATTTCCTCTCGCCTTGGCGCGGGCCCCCCTTCCACTCCTTACGTTGTCCCCATCCTCGCCCCCCTGTTTGTTCCGCGCCCCGCCACCTCCTCCCCTTCCTGTTGCATGAGCGCGCATGTCGATGTTCCTCGGCGCCGTCGCCGCCACGGCCAGCACAGGCGCGTTCTCTACTGGTCACGTCGCGCAGCCGTTGGGACAACCCCGCGGGCCAGGCTGTCGGGACAACCCCGCGAGCCGTTGGCGCGCAAGACCAAGCCGTTGGGACAACCCCGCGGGCTTCGAGCGAGGCGCAGCCGCGCTCAGGCGGAAGGCAGCACGAAGCCCAGCTCTGCCGCGAGCTGCTTCGCCTCCGCCCTGGACAAAACCGCTCTCTTGTCGAACTCCAGGAGCGCCTTCCGCAGGGACGCCGGCGGCCCGCACTCCAGGAACTCTCGCGGCGGCGGCCGCAGGATCAGCATGTTCCGCATGCACGTGGCGCGGGAGAACATGACGTAGAGGTGCAGCCACCACTGCTCGTCCGACATGCCCGTGCGGCCAGCGTCCTCGTCTCTCGCGCAGTCGATGGTGACGCCCTTGCGCAGCGTCTGGCCCTGCGACAGCGTGGAGGTCAGGTAGGACGCGTGCGTCAGGGTGAACCCCGAGCGGCGCACGCTGTGCGCCCCCGAGCTCTGCCATGTGAACTCCCTTTCGCTGGGCCTGAACATCAGCAAGCTCCGCGCCCGCGCCTCGGCCTGGCCGTCGTCGTCGGCGCCTTCGGCGCCCTGTCGCAGCACCTCGGCGACCTCCTGGTAGATCGGAGACTCCTTGAAGCCGTGCACCTGCAGCCAGATTCCCTGCGGTAGGAAGCGGGGGCGAAAGAGCTGGCCTGCCGAGCACTCCTCGTAGCGCTGCTCGTCCTCGCGGTGGAACTCGAAGGACACGAACGATGGTGGCCCGCTGCTCCTGCACGAGCCCCAACTTCTTCTTCAGCTCCTCCTGCGCTGCCGTGAACCGCACCTCCATGCCGACGTGGGCCGGCAAAACGCCGTGGATGTCCCCCGTCTTGTGCATTTTCGGGACGTTCAGGAGGCGCCGACCCGCGTCGGGCTCGCCCTGAATCGCGCCGCACTCGTCAACGGCCTGCAGGAAAACAAGGGGCACGCCCAGACGCCGAGCGTCGCGACGAGCGCGCGTGTTGATCCACCTCGCCAGCGTCTCCCAGTATATGCCCATGCCGTGGCCGAGCCGAAAGTCCTCGTGCTGGTGCCGAGGGCACAGGACGCCCTGGTTGTCCGTGGCCAACGTCTTCTCCCAGGCGGACCAGACCTCAGGTGGGAAGGGCTTGCCCTTGCGCATGCAGCCCAGGAACGCGATAAGAGGGCCCCCGGGCTCGAAGCGCTTCGCGCCCTTCAGCTCGAAGACGCAGGGGATCTGAGAGAAGACCTTGATGGCGTGCTGGATCTCCACCGTCGGCGGGTCCGCGTACCTGTACGACTCGTCGTCGTCCAGGCGCTCGTTCACGTCCGTCAGGAGGCCAATGCTGCCGGTGGGCTCCAGCTGCAGGAAATCGCCGAGGTGCAACACGATGGGCACGCGCCCGAAGTGGTGGCGTGGCCGCTGGTAGTTCGACTCCTGCACGTCGTGCGCGTCACTGCGTCCGCGGCAGGCGCGAAGGCCCAGCGCGTTGTACAGCGCGGCTGCCACCATGCTTATCTCCTCGATGGCAAGAACGCGGACGCGCTCCCACAACCACTTCAGCCTCTTCTGCATGCCCCCCGGCCGCAGCTTCGCGTTGGTGTACTTCTGAACTCGCATGGCACAGGCATTGTGCAGCGTTCTGGCTTTGACAGTCTCGGTGGAGATGTTCTTCGCCTGCGCGTTCGAGAAAGCCACGACCATCATGCCGGCCCTGTCCGGCGCCGGCGAGGGCCACACGTATTCCACCACTGGGAAGACGATCTTCTGCACGACGTGCGTCTTCCCCGAGCCGCCCTGGCCCAGCAGGAGCAAGTGCGTCACCTTTCTCTCGCTCCAGGGCTTCTTCTGCACGTCGTCCTCCCAAGCTTCGTCGCAGGCCTTGGCGAACTTGGCGACGAAGAGCGTCTGGTCCTGCGTGAGTCTCTGGTCCTCCGGCAAATTAGCGACCAGTTGGGCGATATACGCGCTGGGCGTGGAGCACACGCCTCGGTCGAAACTTGCCGCAGAGGGGTCGGCGCCCAGGCCGCCGGCGCTCTCGGCCGCGCCGTCGTCGACGCCCGCGTCATCCTCGTCGCCAGTGCTCTGGAGGCGGTCGTCCTGCAGCTTCGCCCAGGAGTGTCTCTCCTCG
>CAUYUJ010018021.1:188666-189853 GCA_963575745.1 Prorocentrum cordatum
GTAGTAGTAGTAGTAGTAGTTGTTGTAGTAGTAGTAGTAGTAGTAGTAGGAGTAGTAGTAGTGGTAGTAGTAGCGGTAGTAGTAGTAGTAGTAGTAGTAGTAGTAGTAGTAGTAGTAGTAGTAGTTGTCGTGGCTGTAGTAGTCGTAAGTGTTGTAGTCAGGAGCAGTGAGTAGTTGTAGTAGTAGTAGTAGAATAGTAGAAGTAGAAAGTTAGTAGGAGTAGTAGTGGTAGTGTAGTAGTAGTAGGTAGTAGTAGTAGCAGTAGGTAGTAGTAGTAGTAGTTAGTAGTCGTAGTAGTTAGAGAGTTAGTAGAGTAGTAGTAGTAGTAGTTGTAGTAGTCGTTAGTATATGGTAGTAGTATTTGTAAATAGTAGTAGTAGTAGTTAGTAGTAGTCGTCGTAAGGGTAGTAGTAGTAGATAGTAGTAGGTAGTGTAGTTGTGGTTGTTTGTAGTAATAGTAGTAGCGGCAGTTGTTGTAGTAGGTGTAGTAGTGTTGTTGTAGCAGTAGATAGTAGTAGTAGTAGTAGTTGTAGAGAATAGTAGGAGAGGTAGTAGTTAGTCATGTAGTTAGTAGTAGTAGGAGTGTAGTGTAGTAGTTTTAGTAGTAGTAGTAGTAGTAATAGTAGTCGTCAGGGGACGTAGGTTCGTAGGGTCGTAAATCGTAGTGGCGTAGTCGTAGTCGTAGTCGTAGTAGTAGTAGTAGTAGTCGTCGTAGTAGTAGTTGAAGTAGTAGTTGTAGTAGTAGTAGTAGTAGTAGTAGCACTAGGAGGAGGAGTAGTAGCAGAAGTAGCAGTAGTAGTAGCAGTAGTAGTAGTAGTAGTTGCAGCAGCAGTAGTAGTACTAGGAGGTGGAGTAGTAGTAGCAAGAATATCCGTAGTAGTGGTAGTAGTAGTAATAGCAGTAGTAGTAGTAGTCGTAGTAATAGTAGAAGTAGTAATAGTAGTGGTAGTAGTAGCCGTAGTAGTAGTAGTAGTAGTAGTAGTAGTAGTAGAAGAAGTAGTAGTGGCAGTATTAGCAGTAGCACGAGGAGTAGTAGTAGTAGTAGTAGTAGTAGTAGTAGTAGTAATAGTCGTAGTAGTAGTAGTAGTAGTAGTAGTAGTAGTAGTAGTAGTAGTGGTAGTAGTAGTAGTAATAGTAGTAGTGGTAATGGTAGTCGTAGTAGCAGTAGTAGTAGCAGTAGTCGTCGT
>CAUYUJ010018021.1:189953-214953 GCA_963575745.1 Prorocentrum cordatum
TACTACTACTACTACTACTACTACGACTACGACTACGAGTACGAGTACGAGTACGACTACAACTACTACTATTACTACTACTGCGACTACTACTACTGCTATCACTACGACGACTACGACTACTACTACTACTACTACTACGACTACTACGACTACTACTACTACTACTACTACTACTACTACTACTACTACTACTACTACTAGAACTACTACTACGACTACTACTACGACTACGACGACTACTACTACTACTACTACTACTACTACTACTACGAATAGGACTACGACTACGACTACGAGTACGAGTACGAGTACGACTACGACTACGACTACGACTACTACTACTACTACTACTACTACTACTACTACTACTACTACTACTACTACTACTACTACTACTACTACTACTACTACTACTACTGCTACTACTACTAACTACTACTACTACTACTACTACTACTACTACTACTACTACTACTACTACTACTACTACTACTACTACTACTACTACTACTACTACTACTACTACTACTACTACTACTACTACTACTACTACTACTACTACTACTACTACTACTACTACTACTACTACTACTACTACTACTACTACTACTACTACGACTACGACTACGAGTACGAATACGAGTACGACTACAACTACTACTATTACTACTACTACTACTACTACTACTACTACTACTACTACTACTGGCAATGCCAGTGCGGTTGCCGCCGCCAATGCCGCTGCCATCGCCACCACCACTGCGCTGCACTGTCGCAGCCTATGCCAACGACCAGCAGCAACATGAGACGAGGAGCAGGGGCCAGCATACAGAGAGAGAAGGAGAGAGCAAGCCAGTATATGTGCTGTACGAAGCCGTGCCCTGACGGTTCCTCCTCCGCGGCGCCCACGGACTTCCGCGTTCGGCGCGCCAAGGAGGGGGTGGGCGACAGGGCTGACAACGCTGACAACCACGACCACGACTACCACGGCGGATCCAGTCGTGGCGACGAGAAGCCTCCAAGAAGCCCCAAAAAGACGAACACACTACAGGGATGGCTGGCGTTGACTCGACTGGCCATCCTCCTTTATTCCTTTTACATCCGAGTAGCTGTCCCCTGTCGCACCCCCCCAATGCCAGTCGGAAGGGCGGGACAGGCGTCGCGCCTGAGACTTCCTTGACGTTTCTGCTCCTGAAGCTTCATATCAAAAGTTGGCACCAAATTCACAAATGGAGGGCGGGTCGCTTCCAAAATGCTACTCCCGCGCCAGCGCCGCGCACACTCGTTTAAAATAGGCAAGGGTGTCACGGATTCCGGGTCGGTTTCACAATGTGGAGCTCGCCTTGGCCCCGCGCACATTCGTCTGAAACATTGCAAAAGGGCTTCACGGGTTGAGGGCGGCTCGTTTCAAGAACGTGGCTCTCGCCTTGGCGCAACGCACACTTTTCTTATTACAGGAGCTTCACGGATTCCATGTCGTCTTCAAAATGTAGCTCTCGCCTTCGCGCCGCGCGCATTCGTGTTTACAAATTACAAATACTTCAAGGATTGAGGGCAGGTCGGTTTCAAAATGTGGTTCTCGCATTCGCGCCGACGAGTACATTCGTTTTGATATTTGCAAGAGCTTCGCGGATTGAGGCGGGTCGTTTTCAAAATGTGGCTCTCGTCTCAGCGCCACGCACACTTGTCTTAATCATTTGCAATGGCTTCAAAGACTGAGGGCAGGTCAGTTTCAAGATGTGGCTCTCGCCTTGGCGCCGCGCACACTCGTCTTAAACATTCGCAATGGCTTCACGGATTGAGGACGGGTCGGTTTCAACACGTTGCTTTCGTCTGAGCGCCGCTCACACTATTCATCAACTTTTGCAATAATTGCACGGACCCTCATGGTTCAAGTACCAGAAACGATGCTTTGGAACGGCTCAGGATTGACAGGGCGTTATACTTACGTGGCCTAGGAATGGTGCTCCCGGACGATTCTGGATCGTCAAGACGCAGCAATCAGGTTGATGTGTGGCGCTGGCGTCCCAAGAACGGTGTTTGGGCACGCTTCAGGATCTTCAAACGGTTGTCTCCCAAGGGCCGACTTTCCCCAATGGAAATAAACCCTTGTAGGGGGGTCTGTGAAGCGGGAGCCTGGAGGGATGTATTCCAACATCGTTGATTAATATCGGGTTTAATTACACTGGTCTTCTTCTTCCTCCTCCTCCTCCTCCTCCCCTGCCACCGTTGCTCCTTCGAGATGGGCTTCTGCGTCTGCTTGGGAGCGCCGCCTTTGCCTGCCCCGGGGGGGCCCACCACTTTGCAGGGCTGTCGCGAGGGCGAGCGAGCCCAGGCGTGGCGGGCGGACGGAGGGGGAGGAGGGAAGGGAAAAAGGGGAGTGAGGGGAGGGAGCGGGGCGCGCTAAGAAGAAAACAGCACGAAGGAGCTCCTTCCAGGGAGGAAGGAAGGGGGGGAGAGAGGGAATAGGGCGCGTCAGAGAGATATGGAGATTTCCTGCCAAGGAGGAGGGAGGGAGGGCAGCGGTTCAGAGAGGGCATGGAGGGATGCTCATGCAATGAGAGGGAACGCGCGGGGGAGCGAGGATGGAGGAGAAGGACGAGCGCTGGAGGACCCGCGGCCACTCTGTCTTACGCCACGTTCTCCAGCAACCTCCTTCAAGGGTCTCTGGAGGATGGCCATGGGCCATTGGGGGGCTACCCGAGAGAACGCGGCAGCCCAGGCCGACGCACGCTCTGGAGATCGAGGCCCTGGGCCCCTTGGCGGCTCGCCGCGCAGCTTGGCGCAGTCGCCAGCAGGCCTGCCAGACTGGAGTCGAGGACCAATTCTCGGATGAAGGGCGGCCCCGGGCCAGAGGCACCACCGCGGCCTCGCGGTCCGCCCGGCTCTGGCAGGCCGCTGCCAGCAAGCGCGTCGCTGGCCACACGCGGCGCCGACAGGGCGCGCCTTGGCACGCCGCCGAAACGCCGAAGGAAGGCTGTCCGATGGCCAGCCACGCTGCTCTCGCAAAGGCGCGGCGGCGGCTGGACCACGGTCCGGCTGAGAGACACGCCCAAAGGCGGCAACAAGCAGGACGAAGGCGACGGCCACACGAGCGCAACGCTACCCGCAGATGTGACTCTGCATAGTCGCTGAAGGGTCCCCCAACTGCCACACAGAGAGCATACACAGCGGCTGAGACTGCGGGGAACACGGCGAGGGGACCTACGATGGCTACCGATTACAAGACGCACCACGACAACACTGATCTCGCCCAGCTCCCGGCTGCTCGTGGGCGGGGATCTATACCCATATTCCACATCCGCGCCCTCGCGGGCCACGCCCCCGGGCCGCGACCCCATGGATACAAGGCGTTCGTGCTCCCAACTCTCCTGCGCTGGGTTCTCGTTAGATCACTGCGGTCTCCACTCCTTCCCTCCCGCCTCCCTCCTCCTCTCTCCCTCCTACACTCCTGCCACCCAGTCTCTTACCTCGCCGTCCCTGGGGGGCTGTGATATGCAAAACGGTCGCCACTTTTGAGGGTTGCTGGGGGTCCAGCGGACTGACGCCCTAAACGGATTCAGATTCGACCTCGCCATCCATGGGGGGCTGCGATCTGCGAAACTGTCGCCACTCCAGCGGAGTGACGCCCTGAACGGTTTCAGACTCGACCTCGCCATCCCTGGGAGGCTGCGATCTGAGAGAATGTCGCCACCTTCGAGGGCTGCCATGGGCAAGCAGTGACGCCGTGAGTGGATCCAGGTTAGACCTCGCCCTGGGGGTGGTGCGAGCTGCGAAGCTGTCGGCACTTTCGAAGGTTGTTGGGGGTCCAACGGAGGGACGCCCTGACCGGTTTCAGATTAAACCTCGCCGCTCTCGTAGGCTGCCGGGGGGCCAGTTTTCGAGGGCTGATGGGGGGGCCATCACTGCGACGCCCTAAACGGTTTCAGATTAGACCTCGACGTCCCTGGGATGGTGCGAGCTGCGAAAACATCGCCACTTTCCAGGGCTGCTGGGGGGGCCAGCACGGCGACGCCTTAAGCGGATCCCGATTCGACCTCGCCATCCCTGGGTTGGTGGGAGCTGCGAAACTGTCTCCACTTTCGGGGGCTGCTGGGCTCAGTTTAGACCGGACTCAGGCTAGACCTCGCCATCCCTGGGGGCGGGCGAGCTGGGCCTCGCTCGCATCCTGCATTTAGTTCTGAACAGCTCATCAGTCAGGACGCCAGGGCGACATCGCTGCTCCTCAGCGAAGTACTCGAGAAATCGCAGCCATCATTTCTCATCCCCCCTCCCTGTTTTTTTTTGGTTTCCCCACTCGTGGCGTCTGAGGCGGAGGGCCCACTGATATTCCCGGCGCTCCCCCGCGTCATGTTCCAATCCAGGAGTTTAGCGCCGACCGCGCTCGACGACAGGCGCGGCGTCGTCTGGGTTGCATTCTGAGCCGGGCTTCGAACTGCTGGAACGGAGTGCCTGGCAGACAATAGCGGACTGATGAGTGCATGCCGAGAAAAACATCGCATATCATAGGACTTAACAAGCATTGGTCAGGGCCCATCCCACGAAAAAGGAGAAAGGAGTGGAGCCAGGGCGAACCCTCAGAAGACCCTGGAGACCTCGGAGCCCAGGGGCCCATCCATGGGGATAATAACCGCTGGAGCCCGGGGCAAACAAGATAGTGGAGCACGTCATCTATGTCGACCTGAGACTGCGGAGGCCCTGGGCGCCCGAGAATACAGCCTCGGGGAAAAGCGTGAAACCGAGCACTCGTGCAAACACACCAGGAGAGCAAACGCATATTGGCCAGCGGGATATACATACTGGAACGACGAGCAAGAGCCTTAACCACGGAGCACACCCGACCAATGTCCAGGCTGGAAACCCCAGGGGTCCAAGCACGGGCCCGCCGAAGCAGAGCTTCTCGGGGAGGGGGGGGGGGGCGGCGGGTTGGTGAAGTCGCTTCAGCGCACGCGTATATTGCTTCTGAAAATCCTTACGCTCGTGCAGGAGATCAAAACCACGAGATTGAACTTCATCCTGATAGGTGAACATGTGAGTGAGAAAACGGTCTACGTACCAGCCTCTTTTCTGGCGATATGGGCGCCAGTCGTCATCTTCAAAAATCCTAGCGACCTGGTCTCGAATGCGAGGCAGTTCGTCGCACCGAGCAATAGATCTGGCCCTAGTCGCGGCTGCAACCGGGGGGGGCCGAGGAAACTCAACAGGAATACCGAACGCGCATAATTTCGTGCACATATCGTACGAGAGGGCATTGTTCGGGCCAGCAGACAGTAGGCGGACACAGGATTGATACACCTTATCAAGCTCACGAGTGGGACGATCCAGTTGTATAATAAAATGCAGCAGGGAGACGCATAATGTTTTGAAAAGAAGAATTGGTTGTGCAAGCCCAAGACCCAGGTCCCGAATTTCACGCAAACGTGGTTCCCCTGAAGGCCTCCTCCCCAGACCTAGGGCCGATCCAGCCCAAGGTATTTCAGGCGCAGAGCAATATCAACAAGATGGCACGGAGGGCCCAAATCAGCCATAATAGATTGAAGAGGTTCCCTGAGACGCCCATAAACTAGAACAAACGGCATTCCGGGAAATTGAGCACCAACCCAATCGAACGATTGAGCGCCTGCAGTCTAGCGAAGAGCGTCGCGGGGCCGTCGAAGAGGCAGCGGAGACCAAAGCAAAAGTCATCGGCATGCGCGAGCGTCAGCATGAGCTGGGATGGGAGCTTCGCCTGCAGCCATGCTAGAATAAGTTCTACTGCCGGGGTAAATAATAGCATCGGGCTCGGATCACCTCACCGAACTCTTCTCCCAATCATGAAGGGCCCAAGCATTTTCCAAAACACGTGCAGACTAGCAGAGTTATCCTGACAACGGGCCTGGGAGAACAGGGCGACAATCTGAGGGGCACCCATGGGGCCTAACACCTTCAGCACCCAGGGGACCATGATGGAAGGGAATGCGCATTCAAAGTCCGTCAGGACAAGCCCGCTAGCATGCCGATCACGGAGGCGCTGCTCTAACAGTAAGCTTTCTGCCTCCATCGCATTCGCAGGCATATCGCGACCACGAAAACACTTATGCGGAGGCTGAAGCAGACAGTGCCGCGCAATCTTTCGGGCGAGTAGCGTAGCCATTGAGGCCGAGAGGAGCTTCGCATTAGTATTGGCCATGCTAAGCGGGCGGGTGATAGCTGGTTCACGATAGACCCCCCCCCCACCTCCTGCTCCATGGTCTTTTTGGGTCGGAAAACCATTAGACTACTTTTCGTATCATCAGGGATGCCAGCTTGATGGGTTCCGAAAGAAGGCCTGATCACACTCGCAGAGAAGATCCCCAGCAGCAGAGGCCCTCCAGGCCGAGTAAGGAATCCCATCCTCCCCTGGCATACTGTCTTTCCTCCCCCTGATCATCTGTAACCAATCGTACTCATCCACCCATGTTCTATCAGGTCATCCTCATCTACCTCCTCAGGGGCATCAGGCATCTTCTGCGCAAAGTTAAGCAGCTCGGGCCAGAGGGGCTCGTCGTCCGCGGTAGCCCCCAAGAAAGCACTCCAGTGGTCTTGAAGGGCACGTGCAGCCTCCTCTTCTGTCTTGCTAAAGTCTCTAGAAGCCGACGGAGTCCCTGGGGGCCACGCGCGGCGCTTCATCTTCCGTCAAAGCTCCTTCCTGGCCGCCAACTTCCGCCGAGCATTGTCCTCCCCGTCGGCAGGGGATCCCGCGGGGCCCCGATCGAGCCTAGGCCAGTGCCCAGGTCTGGGGTCAGCCTCGCTCGCCTGGTTGAGCTCATCCTCTTCAGCAGACAGTAGAGAGTTGTGAAGAATCTGAGCGCGATGGCAAAGTGCATCGCACCGAGCACCCTGAAGGCCGGCAGGGAAGCGCTGAGCCAACGCCGGGCGCGCGGCGATGGCCATCCCAAGCTTGATAGAGTCGCCTGCGCGCCAGGCACGTAGGGCTTGCATGGCACGATAATGTTCATATTCAGTGTTGTCAGCAACCTTCGTGTTAACGATCCGTTTGACCTCCTCAGCAACTTCAAACATGGGGAATTTGGTTTCCGCAAGCTGGGCCCACGGGTCACCGCCAAGGAGCGCGCGGATGGCGCCGTCCAGGAGATCAGAAAACAGCGGGTGCCGAGTAATCCAGGAAGCCAGGCGCTTGGGGGCATCCTGGGGCTTGAAGGTGCTGGTTGAGACAACAATCGGGATGTGTTTAGAGATCATGCCAACCTTCAGGGGCCCGAGCGCCTCGCTTACAGTGGTGGTGTCGGACGCCAAAGCAGAGGGAGGCGTGCTGCGGCGCGGTCCAGTCTAGCTGCATGGGTAGTGGCGCCATCCCTGACCTCCCTCCTCGCATCCTCGTATCAGTAAAACTCAATCCACAAACCACAGAGACGATGAAAAAGCGATGTGTGATTGTCATCCCCTGGCGACAACCCACTGCCATCGGCCCTGGGCCGACCGTCGGAAGAGAGCGCAAAGCTCCAATCCCCAGTCAAGATAGCGAACCACTCAGCAGGGCTATGGCGGGCACGAAGGATGGAACGGATAACATTCGACAAGATACTCGTAAACTCATTGGCGTTCGGCACGCGCGCGCTGATAATGCAAAGATTCCTCGGGGGACCAGAGAAGTAACACTTGAGGATGCGACCTTCGATGGCACGCGAGTGAATAGTAGAAGTAAAAAGCTTAGCACATGCAGGCTGGATATAAGTGATGGCGCCGCCAGCAGCGGACGAGCCAGAAAACAGAGAGTGACCGATCTCGAAATTCCGAAGTTCTCGCCGAAACTCGTTCATATCTGCTATATGTCCGTGGGTTTCTTGAATACAAAATACCGAGCAAAACGCGGGGCTGCTTTCGTACTTCTGATCCGCAAGAAGGGCAGCCGCATTCCAAGAACTAATCTTCATCGGTGAGGGGGGAAGAAGGGGCGGGCCCTGACCGTGGAAACAGACATCTGCACAGGACCCCGGTCACTATCAGGACAACAGAGGCACTAGCAGTGAGAGCACAAGACGGAGGCAGAGGCACATCTTCAGTCCAACAGACCGTCTGACCAGAGTCATCTAATTGGCTAGAGAGGCAAGGGGGGGTGACATCCAGGCTAGCAGCGTTGGGGCGCACTTCTGAAGGTTGTCTCGACCCCCTCCCTCGTTGTAGTCCTCTTCCTCCTTCGCTGTCTCGCTGCAGCTGCCGCGTTGAATTTTAGGCGCCCGTTCCATCCTTCACTGGCCCCTCCTTCCCGCCCTCTTCTTCTTCGAGCCTGAAGCCTCGCTCCTCGCCCCTTCACTGCTGTCCTGCGGGTCGTGCAACGCGCGCGCGCCATGCAACTTATGCAACAAGCGGCGGTTCTTGCAGTGCCGCTATCCATAGGCAGTGTGGGCCGAATATTCTGGCCACCTGGCCGCTTGCTCGATGCAAGTGGGCTGGGTACATCGCAGGGTGATTCTCGGATTCCAAGGCCCGGGATTCCAGGGCCCACGAGTCTAAGGCCCAGGAGTCTAGGGCCCTGGAGTCTAGGGCCCTGGAGTTGTGGGCCCAGGAGTCTAAGGCCCATGCGCCTACGGCCCCGGAATCCGGGGCAGATTAGTCTGGGGGCCTGGGGTCTAGAGCCCAGGAATACAAGACCCTGGAGTCTAGGGCCCAGGGAGTCTGAAGCTCTGGAGTCCAAGGCCCTCGAGTCTGCGGCCCAGGAATCTGGGGCCTCGGAATCTGAGGCTCTTTTTTGGGGGGCGGTCACCGGTGACCAGGCCAGTTCGCAGGCCGCGAGGCCAACGCGCCAACGCTGCGCTGAAGGGAGGCGCGCGGCCAAAGCGCGAACTCCCGAAAACAGGGGGGCCCCTTGCCCAGCCACCTCGCCCCCCCAGCACTAGTCAGAGCACGGCTCCGATCTGGGCTCCTGAGACAGGGGCGCGCCGCCCACCTCCTCGCCGAGGGTGACCGCCACGCTCCTCAAAGAGGAACCCGAGGACGAGGCTGGAATGGGCGCGGGCAGAGCCTGCCCCACAAGAGAAGCCACGCCCGCGTGCAAGGCACGGGCCGCCCCCTCCCCCTCGGCCTCGAACTCGCCATCGAAAATTGGGCCAGGGCGCGGGAACTCGCGCAGCCCTGGACTCCGCGCTACTTCTCTCCCCGCCCGCCGCCGCGCCGCCCCCCGCCCCCAGTGCTTCCTCGGCAATCCGAACTCTGATGGCGGTCCAGAACTCAGGGGGGGGGGGGGGGGGCGGCCGTGGGCGAGAGGAAGTGCTGCCGCGAAGCGGTGGCATATGCGCAAACATCGGGCGCTGAAGCTGGCACTTCGCGCGCCGCGCACGACGCGCTCGCATCGCGCTGCGGGCGCAATCCCCGCGTCGGGCGCTCTGAGACTCAGGTTGGCGTGCTTCCGCCAGCCTCCGAATGTCATGCCGCGCGCAGCTGCCGCGAACGACGCAGACATGGACAATGGCATCACTTCATTTCCTACCTGGGCACTCGCATTCTTGTGGCCACTGTCAGCTGCCCTAGCAGAGGGTGGGAAAACCCTTTGGGGGCCCCCTGGCACCCGACCTCGGGTCTGTCCGCGCGGGGCGGGGCCATCCAGCTCGGCGCCCAGCGCCGCAGTGCCCGAGCAGAAGAGCTCCGATTTGTGAAGCAGCAGGCCCTCGCGATTGAAGCCCTCCTCGAGCTGCTCGAAGGCGCCCCCCGCGCGCTTCTCGCAGACGCCTCTCGCGCCCAGATTGTCCGCGCGCCCGCGCTCCAGATGCGCCGGGCCGCCGCTCGGCCCCGGGCGCGCCGCCGAGGGGGGGCCGCGATCATGCAGCGGGGCTTCGCCCAGCGCGGGGGTCACCTTGCGAGCCGCGGTCTCGTTCGCACGCTGGGCGATGCAAGGGCTCCAAGTGGGGCCCGTCGGCGGCGCGGCCCAGCGCGGGCAGACGACCTCCGCCCGCCCCAGCTGCCGGCCCCCCCACCTCCGCGTTCGCCGCGCCGAGCACGCGCGCGGGCGCCGGCGGCGGGCAGAAGTTGTCGGACAACCAGCTCGGCACTCACAGGCGGTGGAAGCAGTTGGAGACGCCCGAGAGGCCCACCGCGAGGTAGAAGGCGCCGAGCAGCTCGGCGGCCCGCTCGGAGCCCGCAGGAGCCGTCGCGGGAAGCTCGAGTTCAACGCGGGAGAGCCCTTCCGACCTCAGCAGCGACGCGCCCGGCGGATCCCCGATGCACTCGTTAGCCCGCCTCGCATCGACGATGAACCTCTGGGCCGCCCCGCCGTCGTCCTCCACCGGGAAGAGGCCCGCCTAGCACTTCGGCGTGGACGTCCAGGAGATGGTGCCTACGTCGGCTAGTCGACGGAGCGGTCGATGATTTTCCTTATGACCCCAGCGCTGGATCGGAGTGAGGGGCCGCGCTGTACTCTTCAGTCTTCAGTGGGTGGCGCCAGCATGCGCTCGCGATTATCCCCCAGACAATCCAGGACCTCGGCGGGCACCACTTTGGCGATGAGCGGACGCCAGCACACGGAGCCAGGCAGGCTCACAAGGTCAAGCAGGAAGAACGTGAGCCAGGTCGGACTTCCCGCTGCCCGATGCGGCGAGCGCCCGCGAAGTGGCTTCTTGAAAGCTTAATCTTCGCAGTGGCCAGAGAGGGGCGCGGGTGCCGGCTGTCCGCCAACTCGCGCGCCCACTGTTGCGCGTCGGCCTGCACGTCGCCCGGCGCGACGTCGGGGCCCGCGTCGCCCGGGACAAAATCATCGCAACCAGCCATCAAGTTCAGGCCGCACAGTGCGTCGTTCGCCAAACGGACAGTCTTCGCTGCCCACGCGAGGCCGCCAGTCTGGGGCGGCCGCCAGTTCCCTGATCTCGGCCGAGGGCGGGGAAAGCCCCGGCCGAGCGCCCCGTCATAGGGGGCCGCCGTTGCTGCCGGCGCCATGGCTGCCCCCTTCTGGCGCCTCGGCATCGCAGCCCCCCTCCTCCTTCAGCGTCGTCGGCGCCGCACCGCCCCCAGTCTGGCCCGCAGCGGCGGCGTAATGGTGCTCCAGGAGCTCCACGTGCGTCCGTCTGGGGCCCGCCTGCTCCATCATGATACCCGCGAGGCGGCGGTCCATCACCTCCAGCGCGCGCGACGAGCCCAGGTTCGCACTGTCGTAGCAACCCGCGAAATACAGGGCCTCGCAGATACCCTGCATCTCGAGCGCCACGCGGCTGCCAGGGTCCAGCCGCTTCTCGCGCAGGTAGTCCTGCAGCCAAGCCCGAGGATCCCCGCTCACCCTCAGCATGCTCCGACTGATGGTGAGCGCGATGGGCGGGGCGCGCGCCAGCTGATCGGCGACGGGGCCCTGCGCGCTGCCTGCCACCGCCTCCCGCCAGGTGCGAGCCTGAGCGACCAACGGGAAGCTGTCCTCGTCCTCCGCGTCGCTATCCTCGGCGAGCTCCTCCGCGCCGGCGGGGAGGCCCAGCAGGCGCCTGCGCCGGGCGGCGAAAGCGGGGGCCGCCTCCACCCAGCACGGCGCGCACCACCTCGTCGTTCTGGGCAACGAAAGCCTGCCAGGCGGTCGCGGCCAGCACCCACGTGGACGTCCACCTCGCTACCGACTGGCTGGTCGCCGACGGGCTCGGCGAGCACCCAGATGAAGCCCAGCAGGCCGACCAGCCAGGGCCCGCCAGCCCCGCGGCCCGGCTCGCCAAGCAGGCCGCAGGGGGCCGCTGTCGAGCGGCGGCTCCAACTCCGGCTCGCCCGCCCGCGCCGGCGGCCAGCGGCCACGCGGGCCGCGGAAGGCTGTCCTCCAGGAAGCGCTCCACTTCCACCGGCCGCACGTCCGGGCCCAGCAGTAGCGTCGGCTCTCGCCCGGCTAGCCCCGCCCGGCGCCCGTCCTCGCAGATGCGCCGGCCCCGCAGGACGGCCTGCCGTAGCGCCCGGGCGTCAAGGCGGGGCTCGAAACGACAGAGGCCTGGACCACGACGGCTCGGGGGCGCCGACCCGTCAGCAGGCAGCGGGTAGCACTCCGTCGGCCCAAAGCGGACGTCCTGGCAGGCCAGATCCAGAAAACATTCATCTCCGTCTACCGTGCGAGTCCACAACGCCCCGCCCGCCAGCGGGAAGAGGAGCAACCTCTCGTGATCCTCAGCGTCAGCGTCATAGACCATGCCGACGTACTGTCCAGGCACACGTTCACTGTACCACTCCTCCGCCTCGCCGCGAGGGAGCCACGTCATCCCTCCGACGAACCGCACCGCTACGGCCTCGCGCCTGCCAGCGCCCGATCAGGTAGCCGAGCACGTTGGTCAGCACCGAAGGCCCCAGCACCAGCAGCTGACCCGCGGCCGTGAACCCCGCCTCCGCGGGGCACGCGCCGGGCAGGCTGGGCACCCCGGCGTCGGCGGGCAGACCGACGCGAGCCACTCGGGCGGCCCCTCCGGGCACGCTCGGGCCAAGGCGGAACCGAAGGGCCAGAGCCCAGATCAGCTCCGCGCAGGCAGGCCCGTACGGGGGCGCCGCGACCCCGTTCATCGCCGCCTCTCTCGCCGAGAGGAGGCTTGAGCATAGATTACGGCAACGGGAGACATCATTCGCACATAATGCCCTTCACCTTCCCGTGCAAGCACACACAAACAACGAAACGCAGCTTGGATCCGCGGCAAAACAACACGAACAACGAAACGCACACCAAACAGACACGCGTAACATTCACAAACTGTTAAAACAAAGACGACCTACACAACAAAACATAACGAAACATTCTCCTGGCGAAACACCCAACCATACGCAATTGAAAACACCGCATAATGATTATCTCCTCCGGTGGAGTTCCCGGGCCGCACGCGAGCGCAGACCATTGGTGCATTCGGTAGCTCCCCACGGGGCCGCGAAACGTGTGAGGGATGTGCCGGAATGGGGGTGGAACCGCATGCAAACGCAGACAATTGGGCCTTCGGTGGAGCCCCCAGTGGAGCCACGAAACGTGTGAGGGGTGAGCCGGAATGGGAACGGAACCGCATGCGAACGCAGACACGGGGGCTTTCGGTGAGGCTCCCTATGGGGACACGAAGCGTGTGAGGGGTGTGCCAGAATGGGGCTGGAACCGCATGCGAACGCAGCCACTGGGGCCTTCGGTGGAGCTGCCTATGGGGCCACGAAACGTGAGGAGTGTGCCGAGGTGGAGGTGGAACCACGTGCGAAAGCAGTCACTGGAGCCTTCGGTGAGGCTCCCTATGGGGACACAGGGCGTGTGTGAGGTGTGATTACGTGGGGGCGAAACCGCATGCGAACGCAGACATTGGAGCCTTCGGTGGAGCTCCCTATGGAGCCACGAAGCGTGTGATGGATGTGCCGAAATGGGGGCGGAACCGCATGCGAACGCAGCCAATTGGGCCTTCGGTGGGAATCAATATGGAAACACGAAACGTGCTAGAGGTGTGCGGGACTGCGGGCGGAACCGTATGCGAACGCAGTCACGGGGCTTTCGGTGGAGCCCCCTCTGGTGCCACGAAATGATCGGGTGTGCCGAAATGGGAGCGGAACCGCATGCGAACGTAACCGCTGGGGCGTTCGGTGGAGCTCCCTATGAGGCCACGAAGCGTGTGAAGAGAATGCCGACATGGGGGTGGAACCGCATGCGAACACAGCCACTGGGGCCTTCGGTGGAGCCACGAAACGTGTGAGGGGGTGCCGAACCGAGGGCGGAATCGCATGCGAACGCAGTCACTTGGGCATTCGGTTGGGTTCATGTGGGACCATGAAACGTGTGAGAGGTGTGCCGACCTGGTTGGCATGTGGAAAGCAGAAGCAGGGAGAGGCACAAGGGAGGAGGGAGGAGGTAAGGATAGGAGGGACGTGAGACGCTGTCTCTGCAAAGCGAGGAACCAGCACCACAGGATAACTGGAAACACACATCGAACAACAAACCAAGGGCCAACACCTGACTAAACAGCGCTGGGCTCGGACCTTGCACTAGCAGCAGTAGTTGCAATCGTGCTGATAGTAGTAATACTAGTAGTCGTCGTCGTCGTCGTCGTAGTAGTAGAAATAGTAGTAGCAGTAGTAGTAGTAGTAGTCGTCGTAGTAGTAGTAGTAGTAGTCGTCGTAGTAGTCGCAGTAGTAGTAGTAGTAGTAGTAGTAGTAGCAGTAGCAGTAGTAGTAGTAGTAGTAGTAGTAGTAGTAGTAGTAGTCGTATTAATCGTAGTAGTAGTAGTAGTAGTAGTAGTAGTAGTAATCGTCGTAGTAGTAGTAGTAGTAGTAGCAGCTGTAGTATTGGTAGTAGTCGTAGTAGTAGTCGTAGTCGTAGTAGTAGTAGAAGAAGCAGCAACAGCAGTAGTAGTAGTGGTAGTAGTAGTAGTAGTAGTAGTAGTGCTACTAGTAGTGGTAGTAGTAGTAGTAGTAGTAGTAGTATCAAAAAAGTAGTAGAAGTAGTCGTAGAAGTAGTAGAGTAGTAGAAGCAGTAGTAGTGGTCGTAGTGGTAGTGGTGGTAGCAGTAGTAGTAGCAGCTGTAGTATTGGTAGTAGTAGTATAGTAGTAGTAGTAGTAGTAGTAGTAGTAGTAGTAGTAGTAGTAGTAGTAGTAGTAGTAGTAGTAGTAGTAGTAGTAGTAGTAGTAGTAGTGTTAAGAGAAGTAGTGATGGTAGCAGTAGTAGTAGTAGAAGCAAAAGAGTAGTAGTAGTAGTAGTAGTAGTAGTAGTAGCAGTAGTAGTAGTAGTAGTAGTAGTAGTCGTAGTAGTAGTAGTAGTAGAAGTAGTAGTAGTAGCAGTAGTGGTAGCAGTAGTGGTCGTAGTCGTAGAAGTCGTAGTCCTAGTAGTCGTAGTCGTAGTAGTCGCGATCGTGGAAGTAATACTAGTTGTAGTCGTACCAAAAGTACGACTACTCCTACTAATACAAGTACTAGTACTAGTACCTGTACTACTACTAATATGGTTAGGAATAAAATTAGGAGTGGTAGTAGTAGTCGTAGCCATAGCAGGAGCAATCGTCGTAGAAATAGTAGTAATATTAATAGGAGTCGTAGTAGTAGTAGTAGTAGTAGTAGTAGTAGTAGTAGTAGTAGTAGTAGTAGTAGTAGTAGTTGTAGTAGTAGTAGTAGTAGTAGCAGTAGTAGTAGTAGTAGTAGTAGTAGCAGTAGTAGTATCAGTAGTGGAGTCGAGTAGAAGTCTCGGCCGTAGTGGTAGCACGGGTCGTAGTAATAGTCGTGTCATCACTAATGATACAAGGCGAAGTAGCCTTGGTACTACTAATCGTACTAATGGTGGTGTTGGTGGTAATCGAAAAAACTGCGGTAGCAACTTCAATCGGAATAGTCGACATCGTAGCAGCCGTCGTAGAGGTAGTCGTAGTAATAATCACAATAATACTAGCAATACTAATGGTACTAGCGGTGGTAGTCGTAGTCGTAATAGTCGTACTCGTAATGTTAATATGAACCGTATTATTATTTCCAGTAAACATGCTACCGTTACTAGTACAAATATGAGTACTGGTAAGACTAGGAGTCGTGATAGTAGTAGTAGTATTAGAATAGTAGAACGTGTGGTAGCAGTGGTCGTAGTCGTAGTACTAGTAGTAGCCGGGCCAGAAAACATGGCAGAAGGGGTAGCAGTAACGGTACACGTAATAATGGTAACAATGGTGGTTGTGGTGGCAGTAGTCGTGATGGTGGTCGTATTTTCAATATCAATAGGTCGTCATCATAGTAGTCGTCGTAGGGGTCGTAGTAGTAGTAATAGTCATAACCGCATAAACAACCCCAGAATTTTCCAGCGGTAGTGGTAGTAGCCGTAGTCGTCGTAGTAGCCGTCGTCGTCGCAATAATGATAATTGTAACAGTAGGAGCCGTAGCAACCGTAGTAGTAGCAGTAGTAGAAATAGTAGTAGTAGTAGAAGAAGAAGTAGTAGTAGTAGTAGTAGTAGTAGTAGTGGCCGTAGTAGTAGTAGTAGTAGTAGTAGTAGCAGTAGTAGTAGCAGTAATGATAGTGTTAATCGTGGAAGTAATCAGAGTCGTCGCCGTCATACTAATATTAATAGCTGTAGTCGAAGTAGTAGTAGTAGTAGTAGTAGTAATAATAATTGTTGTAGTAGTAGTGGTAGTTGTTCTCGTACTGGTCGTAGCAGTAGTAGTAGTAGTAGTAGTAGTGGTAGTAGTAGTAGTAGTAGTAGTAGTAGTAGTCGCAATCGTATTAGACATTACTACTGCGACTAATAGTGGTAGTAGTAGAGTAAGGATAACCGTGAAGTAGTGGTGCTCGTAATATTAATACCACTAGTAGAAGGAATCTTAGTGAAGGTAAAGAAAGTAGTAGTAGTCGTAGTAGTGGTAGTAGTAGTGGTAGCAGTAGTGGTAGCAGTAGTGGTAATAGTAATAGAAGTAGTAGCCATAGTAGTCGTAGTCGTAGTGGTCGCGATCGTAGCAGTAATACTAGTTGTAGTCGTAGCACGAGTACGACTACTCCTACGAGTACAAGTACTACTACCTTCACGATTACTAATATGGGTAGTAGTAATATTAGGAGTGGTAGTAGTAAACGTAATAATAGCAAGAGTGATCGTAGTAGTAGAAGTAGTAGTAGCAGTGGTAGTAGTAGCATTAGTAGAGTAAAAGAAGTCTCGGCCGTAGTGGTAATAGAAAAATGTGGTGTTAGCTTCAACCGGAATAGTCGTCATCGTACTAGCCGTCGTAGAGGTAGTCGTAGTAATAGTCACAATAACCGTAGCAATACTGATGGTACTAGCGGTGGTAGTCGTAGTCGTAATAGTCGTAACCGTAGTGTTAATATTAATCGCATTATTCGTACCAGTAAACCTGCTACCGTTACTAGCATTACTACTAGTACAGATATGAGCACTGGTAAGACTAGGAGTCGTGATAGTAGTAGAAGTAGTATTAGAGTAGTGGAACATGTGGTAATAATGGTCGTAGTCGTAGTACTAGTAGTAGTCGGACCAGAACAATGGCAGCAGGGGTAGCAGTAACTGTACACAGAAGAATGGTAACAATAGTGGTTGTGGTGGCAGTAGTCGTGGTAGTGGTCGTATTTTCAACAACAATAGGTCGTCATCATAGTAGTCGTCGTAGGGGTCGTAGTAGTAGCAGTAGTATTAGTAGTAGTAATAGTAATAATAATAGTAGCAACACTAAAATGTATTGGTGGTAGTGGTAGTAGTAGTAGTCGTCGTAGCAACCGTCGTCGTCGCAATAATAACAATCATGCTAGCTGTAGTAGTAGTAGCCGTAGTAACCGTAGTAGTAGTAGTATGAGTAGTAGTAGTAGTAGTAGTAGCAGTAGTAATGGTAGTAGTAGTAGTAGTAGTAGCCGTAGCCGTAGCAGTAGTAGTAGTAGTAGTAGTAGTAGCAGTAGTAGCAGTAGTGGTAGTGGTAGTCGTGGAAGTAATCGTAGTAGTCGCGGTCGTACTAATATTAGTAGCTGTAGTCGTAGTCGTAGTCATAGTAGTATTACTCGTACTGGTCGAAGTAGTAGTAGTAGTAGTAGTAGTAGTAGTAGTAGCCGCAATAGTATTAGTACGATTACTGCTGCTACTAATAGTGGTCGTAGTAGAGTAAGGGAAACCGTGAAGTAGTGTTGCTCGCATTATTAATATCAGTAGTAGAAGGAATATTAGTGAAGGTAAAGGAAGTAGTAGTAATAGTAGTAGTAGTAGTAGTAGTAATGAAAATAGTAGTAGTAGTAGTAATAAGAACAGTAGTAGTAATACTAATGGTCGTGGTGTTTGTGGTGGTGGTGGTGGTAATATCACTAGTAGGAGTAGAACTAGTAGTAGTAGTAGTAGTAGCAGTCGTAATAGTAGTAGCCGTAGTAGCCGTATTAGTAGTAGTAGTAGTAGTAGTAGTCGTCGTAGTAGTATTAGTAGTAGTAGTAGTAGTAGTCGTAGTAGTAGTAGTAGTAGTAGTAGCAGTAGCAGTAGCAGTAGCAGTAGTAGTAGTAGTAGTAGTAGTCGTAGTAGTAGTAGTAGTAGTAGTAGTAGTAGTAGTAGTAGTGGTGGTGGTAGTAGTGGAATTTGTAGTAGTAGTAGTAGTAGTAGTAGCACTCGTAGCAATAGAGAACAACTGAGCAAGACAAGTAGAGACAATAGCAGCACTGGTCGCAGTAGTAACACTAGTCTTAGTAGTCGCACTTGTAATGGTAGTGCTGGTACTGGGAAGAATAGTAATAGTACTAACAGCAGTGATACTAGTCGTAGCCGAAGCCGTAGGCAACAATAGTTGTGATACAAATAGTTGTAGTCGTCGTCGTTGTAATAATAGCCATAGTATTAAACGTAGCAGTAATAATAACAGTCATAGCAGCAATAAAGGTAGTAGTAGTAGCAATGGTAGTATTATGATTAGTTGTAGTAATAGTAGCAGTAGTCGTAGTAGTAGTAATAGTGACAGTAGTAGTTGTAGTAATAGTAACACTAGTATTAATAGTCGTAGTAGTCGTAATAGTAGTAGCCGTCGTAGTAGTCGTAGTCGTCGTAGTGGTAGTAGGAGTAATACTCATGATAAGAATAGCCGGCGCAATAATAGTAGTAGCATTTGTAGTTGCAGTAGCAACAGCAGTAGTAGTAGCAGCAGTAGTAGTAGCATTAGCAAGCGTAATCGTAGTAGTAGTAGCCGTAATGGTAGTAGTAGTAGTAGTAGTAATATCAGTCGCAGTAGTAACAGTATGTGTAATCGTGTGAATGCACGTAATCGCAGTAGTAGTAGTAGTAGTAGTAGTAGTAGTAGTAGTAGTAGTAGTAGTAGTAGTAGTAGTAGTCAGTAGTAGTAGTCGTAGTAGTAGTAGTAGTAGTAGTAGTAGTAGTAGTAGTAGTAGTAGTAGTAGTAGTAGTAGTAGTAGTAGTAGTAGTAGTAGTAGTAGTAGTAGTAGTAGTAGTAGTAGTAGTAGTAGTAGTAGTAGTAGTAGTAGTAGTAGTAGTAGTAGTAGTAGTAGTAGTAGTAGTAGTAGTAGTAGTAGTAGTAGTAGTAGTATAGGTAGCAGGAGTAGTAGTAGTAGTAGTAGTAGTAGTAGTAGTAGTAGTAGTAGTAGTAGTAGTAGTAGTAGTAGTAATAGTAGTAGTAGTCGTAGTAGTAGTCGTAGTAGTCGTAGTAGTCGTAGTAATAATGGTAGTCGTCGTAGTTGTAGCTTAGCTGTAGTAGTGATAAGAAGAAAAGAACTGCCATGTTGCGTAAAGAGAAACGCATAAACACAAGATCCTGGACTCCCCGGACAACCCCTCCAAGATGGAGACCACAAGTGCCCTAGCATGTAAGCGTGGCCGACGCTTGAGCGAGAGCACCGTTCCCTACCAGGGATGTGGCCGTCACACTGGAGAGAGCACCTTCCTCAATCAGGGATGTGGCTGGCGCTCAGGCGAGAGCAACATCCAGTGCTCAGGCGACAGCTCGCTTCCCAATCGAGAGTCTAGTCACCGCTCAGGCGACAACACCACTCCCGTTCAGGGATATGGCCGGCGCTCCAAGGACAACACCATTCGCCACCTTCCCCCCCATTCCGTGGGAGTCCTGTGTCTGCTCATCCTTGGGTCAGGGCATCTTTACGCACAGAGTTGCGAGGCTGTCTCAGGCAGAACTGGCTTGACAACCTCGCGCGCAGCATCTCAGAAGCCAAAACTTCGAGGTTGTCTCAGGCGAAACTGGCTGGACAACCTCAGGTCAGGACATGCCATCCCCGAGCTCAGAATTGCGAGGATGTCGCCGGGGAAAGTGGCCAGACGCTGAGGAATGAGGAGAAAGATGAAGGCTGAAGAACGAGGAGGCCCAAGAGAGGGCTCAGGTAAGATTACGCCTGGACAACCCCCAGACAATCCGGTGGACAACCCCCCGGACAATCCCCTTCAGAATCCGACGTGCGGGGGAAAGGCCTTGTCCTTGTATTGTAGGTCGCTGGTGGCTCTCTTCTCTCGCACCACCTGAGGTCAGGGCATCTCTGCGACCCAGGTTGTGAGAACGGACCACCTCGTGGGCGGCATCTCCGAACCCAGACTTGCAAGGATATCGCATGCGAAACCGGCCAGAACACCTCAGATCTGGGCATGCGCGAGCCCAGCCCAGCGTTACGAGGATGTCTCAAGCGAAAGTGGCAAGACAACCTCCTCATTTTGAGCATGTCTCTGTGTGCTGGTCCCGTGGCTGCAACTACAAGACTCCAGCCAAGCACGCTTGGTGGGGAACAACGATCAATGAGGATGTGTGAGCGGGAGCGGGAGGACGCGGGAGGAGGAACGAACAAGAGGGGATGGAGGAGAGAGGCGCGTTTCCTAGATGGGTTTGACTGGCTGTGCCATGCTTCTGAGAATATGGATGATTAAAACATATGCGTGCGCTGGCAAACCGGCGCGGCCGGGACAACCCCTTGGGACAACCCCGCGAGAAACCAGACAACAGGCCCCTGGACACACACGCCCGGACAACCATCCCCAGATTTGTCCCTCCATACAACATAGTAGTAGCAGCGGCGGCGCAGGAGGCGCCGCGAATGGGGCCCAGCTCCGATCCAAGAAATCCGCGCGGATCTCTGAAAGTGTTGTCATGTTTCTGAAGAAGGCGGCATGGGGACGAGTTCCTCTCTCATGGGAGAGTGGGGGATTATCGCCATGAAGGAAAGGGTTCCTGAAGGTGACCGGTCATAAGGTGTTGGGCATTTTACGGGTCAAGGAGCCCACAACGGAGCCTTGGGCTCGTCGCAAAACCCCACAGGATAAAAAAATCGTCTCGGAGAGTGCCGCCTCCAGGACCCATTTCCTGCATGCCAGCAAGCGGGAGTGGCAAAAAGGAGGGCAGGAGGGGAGAACTCTCTCTTTCTCTCTCTCTCTCTCTGCAAGGGGAGGATTTTGCTGTTTTCCCAGACATCCTGTGGTGTTGGGTCCTCGTTTTGAAGAGACAGCGCCCGCGTCCTCCTTCCTTCCTTCCTTCTCCTCCCGCTGCCTCCCCTCCCACTCCCCAACCATCCTGTGGTTTTGGGTCCTCTTTTTCCCAACCATCCTGTGGTGTTGGGTCCTCGTTTTGAAGAGACGATGCCCCGCGTTCTCCTCCTCCTCCTCCTCTCCTCCTCCTCCCCCTCCTCCCTCCTCTCATCACCATCATCACCATCACCATCACCATCACCATCACCATCACCATCACCATCACCATCACCATCACCATCACCATCACCATCATCCTCATCATCATCAACATCATCATCACCATCACCATCACCATCACCATCACCATCACCATCACCATCACCATCACCATCACCATCACCATCACCATCACCATCACCATCACCATCACCATCACCATCACCATCACCATCACCATCACCATCACCATCACCATCACCATCACCATCACCATCACCATCACCATCACCATCATCATCATCATCATCATCATCATCATCATCATCATCATCATCACCGTCATCATCACCGTCATCATTCTAAGCATCCTCCTCATCCTCATTCTCATCCCCATCCTCATCCTCATCCTCATCCTCATCCTCATCCTCATCCTCCTCCTCCTCCTCCTCCTCCTCCTCCTCATCATCATCATCATCATCATCATCATCGACATCATCGACGTCATCATCACCAACATCATCATCATCATCATCATCATCATCATCATCATCATCATCATCATCAACATCACCCATTTGTGCACACCCCTCACTCGGTTCGTGGCCACATAGGGAGCTCCACCGAAGCCTCAAGTGGCAGGGTTCGCATAGCGGCCCCGTCCCATTTTGGCGCACCCTTCACACGGTTCGTGGCCTCATAGGGAGCTCCACCGAAGGTCCCAGTGGCAAGGTTCGCATGGCGGCCCCGCCTCATTTTGGCCCACCCCTCACACGGTTCGTGGCCCCATGGGAAGCTCCACCGAAGGCCCCAGTGGCAGGGTTCGCATGGCGGCCCCGCGCCAATTTGGCGCACTCCTCACACGGTTCGTGGCCCCCTAGGAAGCTCCACCGAAGGCCCCAGTGGCAGGGTTCGCATGGCGGCCCCGCCCCATTTTGGCGCACCCCTCACACGGTTCGTGGCCCCATGGGGAGCTCCACCGAAGGCCCCAGTGGCAGGGTTCGCATGGCGGCCCCGCACCATTTTCGTGCACCCCTCACACGGTTCGTGGCCCCATAGGGAGCTCCACCGGAGGCTCCAGTGGCAAGGTTCGCACGGCGGCCCCGCCTCATTTTGGCTCGGCCCCATGGGGAGGTCCACCGAAGGTCCCAGTGGCAAGGTTCGCATGGCGGCCCCGCCCCATTTTGGCGCACCCCTTACACGGTTCGTGGCCCCATAGGGAGCTCCACCGAAGGCCCCAGTGGCAGGGTTCGCATGGCGGCCCCGCCCCATTTTGGCGCACCCCTCACACGGTTCGTGGCCCCATAGGGAGCTCCACCGAAGGCCCCACTGGCAAGGCTCGCATGGCGGCCCCGCCCCATTTTGGCCCACCCCTCACACGGTTCGTGGCCCCATGGGGAGCTCCACCGAAGGCCCCAGTGGCAGGGTTCGCATGGCGGCCCTGCCACATTTTTGCCCACCCCTCACACGGTTCGTGGCCCCACAGGGAGCTCCACCGAAGGCCCCAGTGGCAGGGTTCGCATGGCGGTTCCGCCCTATGTTGGCGCACCCCTCACGGTTCGTGGCCCTATGGAAGGCTCCACCGAAGGCCCCAGTGGCAGGGTTGGCATCGCGGCCCCGCTACATTTTGGCGCACTCCTGACACGGTTCGTGGCCCCATAGGGAGCTCCACCGAAGGCCCCAGTGGCAGGGCTCGCATGGCGGCCCCGCCCCATTTTGGCGCACCCCTCACAGGGCTCGTGGCTCCATAAAGAGCTCCACCGAAGGCCCCAGTGGCAGGGTTCGCACGGCGGCCCTGCGCCATTTTGGTGCACCCCTCACACGGTTCGTGGCCCCATAAAGAGCTCCACCGAAGGCCCCAGTGGCAGGGTTCGCATGGCGGCCCCGCCCCATTTTGGCGCACCCCTCACACGGTTCGTTGCCCCATACGGAGCTCCACCGAAGGTCTCAGTGGCAGGGTACGCATGGCGGCCCCGCCCCATTTTGGTGCACCCCTCACACGGTTCGTGGCCCCATGGGGGGCCCCACCGAAGGTCTCGGTGGCAGGGTACGCATGGCAGCCCCGCCCAATTGTGGCGCACCCCTCACACGGTTCGCGGCCCCATTGGGAATTCTCCTTGCTTCGTCCCACCTGCCCTGCGATTCTCACACTTGCGTATGGTGGGGTCCTTCGCCAGGGTAATTTGTTTGTTTTTCTTTTCTCTTTCTCTGTTTTTTTGTTTCTCTCTCTCTCTCTCTCTATCTCTCTCTCTCTCTCTCGAAGAGGATGGGGAAGAAGAGGAAGGGTGCTGCAGCCCTCTCAGCGTCGGTGGGTGGGGTGTGTGAGGCAAACCGAGAGGGTACGTCGCTTCCGCTCTCTGCCGTATGGTGTTCTCGTTCCTCCTCCTCCGCCTCCGCCTCCTCCTCCCCCTTCTCCTCCATCACTTGTCTTTCGTGATAACTCTTCCCTGCTGTCGCGCCCCGAGACGTGTCGGCAGGGCGGGCCGGGCGTTTCATTTAAGGCTTCCTCACCATGTATGATCCGCCAGAGGCTCAAAACTTGGCAACCGTTTCACAGTTCTGCGAACATTCAGCTTGAAAGTGCGCAAGAGCTTCGCGGATGGAAGGTGGTTCTCGCTTTAGCGCCGCGCATATTCGTTATAAACATGTGCGCGGGTTTCACGGATAGAAGGCGCCGCGCAAAGTGGTTTCAACAGTTTACAAGAGCTTCACGGATGGAGGGCGGTTCTTTTACAAAATGTAGCTTTAACCTTTAACCTTAGCACCCCGCACAGTCGTCTTAAGAGACTACAGCAGTTTGACGGATTATTACGATTGACGTCCCAAGGGTTGTGCTATGGCACGATGTAGGACAATCAGCACGCAACTGTTATGCTGATTCGCTGCGTTGAGGTTCCAGGACTCGTTGTCTGGCATGAATTATGATCGTCAGCACGCAACAGTAACGATGATTCGCGGCATGGAAGCCCCAGGAATAGAGTCCAGGCACGGTTCAGGATTGTCAAACGATTGTCTTCCAACGGGACATTCCCTGCAATGAATATGTATCCCTGTAGGGACTTATGAAAGGAAACGTCGAGGGCGGGTTCATTGCAACACCTTTGGTGAATCTTGGGTTTGCACTGGTCCTCCTCCTCCTCCTCCTCTTCTTCCTCCTCCTCCTCCTCTTCAGAGGAGCAAGAGGTCATGATACGCTCCGAGGTCACACCACGATTGCCAGGATTTCCCAGATTCCGTGTCGTCCCACACAGGCTGCAAGAACGAGGGCCGCTAGATGCTCCAGAAATTCTGGAACGTGTCGGAACACCAGACCGGCGCAAAAGCCAAGGGTCTTGGAGACCTCGCCGCGACTGCCGTAGATCAGGCGTCCGTGCTGGTCCTCTTCGTTCTGAAGCCTTTCTGTTTTCAGCCAGGCCGGTCTCGCCTCGCGCTTCCAGCGCCAGCCGACTATTTTGCATATCTGCACGAGGGCGGTTGGGCCCTTCTCGGCTAGCTGGATGAAAAATAAGCTAAATTCATGAAGGCATTAAGTAAACCGGCTCCCCCTCCCCTCCCCTTCACGATAACGCACCCAGCACCCTGAAGCTTTACCCTGGAACCCTGGCACTTGGTCGTTGCGCAGCACTCCTCGAAAGTGGCGACGGTTTCGCAGTTCGCAGCCCCCCAGGAGATGGCAAGATCCTGCTTTGACCTGCGTAGCACCGCACTGAGCTGGGCCCGCCAGCATGACTGTTACTACTACTACTACTACTACTACTACTACTACTACTACTACTACTACTACTACTACTACTACTACTACTACTACTACGACTACTACTACGACTACGACTACGACTACTACTACTACTACTACTACTACTACTACTACTACTACTACTACTACTACTACTACTACTACTACTACTACCACTACTACTACTACTACTACTACTACTACTACTACTACTACTACTACTACTACTACTACTATACGA
>CAUYUJ010018022.1:0-10000 GCA_963575745.1 Prorocentrum cordatum
AGTAGTAGTAGTAGTAGTAGTAGTAGTAGTAGTAGTAGTAGAAGTAGTAGTAGTAGTAGTAGTAGTCGCCGTCGTAGTAGTAGTAGTAGTAGTAGTAGTAGTAGTAATAATGGTAGTTGTAGTAGTAGTCGTACTACTAAAGTAGTCGTAGTAGTAGCAGTCGTCGTAATAGTAGTCGTAGTCGTAGTCGGAGAAGTTGTAGTAGTAGTAATAGTAGCCGTAGTAGTTGTAGTAGTAGTAGTAGTAGTAGTAGTAATAGTAGTAGTAGTAGTAGTAGTAGTAGTAGTAGTAGTAGTAGTAGTAGTAGTAGTAGTAGTAGTGGTAGTGGTAGTGGTAATGGTAGTGGTAGTAGTTGTTGTTATAGTTGTTGTTGTCGTTGGTGGTGGTGTTGGTGTTGTTGTTGGTGGTGTTGTTGTATGTGTGTGTTGTTGAATTTAGTTGTTGAATTCTCATAACAGAAGAATAATTATTGTTGTTCCCCCCCCTCTGGTGACCATTGCATTTTTCAACTGAAGTGTTCCCCCCCGGGGCTCGCACCTGTTTTTCACCAGGGACAGTCACGGGGCTCAAACTGTGTTGTTGGCCCCCGGTTTGAAACAACAGCGGCTCCCGCCTGATCCTTCCTCAGCATTCATTCCCAAATCGCCCTCTCGCGCGGGACTTCCTCACAATTTGTCTACGAATCGCTGCGTGGGACTTCCTCGCAGTTTATTCAGACGATGCGCTCTCGGCGCTTAAGAATCACGCTCTCGCGTTGGCTTTTCTCGCGATTCACTTGGGAATCACACTATCGCTCGAGACTACCTCGCGATTCATGTAGGACCCACGCTTCAGCAACTCACCTTCCCGACCTGCCCGCTATGGGTCTGCCCACCCGATCTGCCCGTCTGGTTCTACCACTTGTTTTCTGCTCCTTGCCCCCCCCCCGTGCTGATTTCTCTCGTGCTCCATTCTTCTCCCTTCCCCTTCCACCCGTCTTCTCTTTCCTTGTTTTAGGGGCTGCACTCCATGCACGTGGCAGGTAAGGAAGATATACCCCCAGGGGGGTACGCTCGAAGACGACGAGGCGAAGTACCGAGGGTTTGGGATATACGTTGTGATTGGCACGTGATCAGATAGGAGCGAACAGTCTCAAAATGATTGCTGTTGTTATTGTTGATGATGTTGTTGATGTTTGTTTGTTGTTTGGCGTCGACCCCCCCGCGACCTGGCCCTCGACCCACCCGCGACCCACCCCGCGACCCACCCGCGATCCACCCGCGACCCAACCGCGACCCACCCCGCGACCCACCCGCGACCCACCCGCGACCCACCCGCGACCCACCCCGCGACCCACCCGCGACCCACCCGCGACCCGGCCCGCGACTGAGACCCACCCGCGACCCACCCGCGACCCACCCCGCGACCCGCCTACATTGCATTAACGAGAAATTGGCGCCTGCGGCGGGCTCGTTGTGTAATTTGTAAAAAATTAGGCGCCTGCGGCGGGCTTCCTCAGAGCCTCGCAGACTGCCGACGTCCCCGCCGCCCCCTCACTCTTATCCGCGATTGCGGGGTGCTAGGTATCCTACATACTCGAATGCGTTCGAGCATGCGTAAACGAACTTAGAGTGGTCGCTCTGGGTAAGGTGGGTATCGTCGCTTTGGCGATACCTAAACGAGTTTAGAGAGGTGGCGTCTGAGAAAAGCAAGGGGAGCCCAAGTCTGGACCTGCTGGCTTCGTGACGAGCACCATGCTCCCACCCGCTAGCAGGCACCCGCGCGCCGGCGCAACCAGATAGTAAGCGCGGAAGTCCTCCTCCGCAGTTACCGCCTCAAGGGAGGCCAAGAAAGTGTGCGCAGCACCACCGCCATGGGCCTCCACAAGCACGCTCGGGGCCCAGACCTGAAGCTGGAGTCGGGGCCTCGAGGCCGCGGCCGAGGCCGTGGTGCTATGTAGGCAACCTAGCTTCGCGCCCCCGCGCCGCCCCGCGGAGACGGCCAGTTCGGCGGCCCTGGCCGCGACGCGCGAAGCGTCCCCGCGGGTGATCTACCCAATCGTCCTATGCCTGAGTCTCGCTCACATGCGCGGCCCCCAGAGGTCTGGACCTTTTCCCCTGGGCCCGCTCGTCATCTCCTTGGTCGTTTGTAAACGGTCCCCAGGCCAGGCGAGGGACCCCCCAGAGGCCGAGCACTGCGAGAAGAGCTGCCGCATGGAGCGCCTCGCGCCGAGGCCCAGGCTGGGACCGAAGGCGGCGGCCGAGCCCAGAGGCGGTGCCGAGGCACAGGCCGCAGACGAGGCGGAGAAAGCACCAGGACCGGGCCCACCCGAGATGGACTCCCAGCTCCGACCCCCCTCTGGAGGCTCGAGGCCGGGCAGCGGTGCACACTCGGAAGCTGGGCGAGGGCTGGCAAATCCGTGGCTGCTAAAACGGTCTTCCCAGAAGAAAGAACAACTTCCCGGAATCAAGCTCAGCGCGCGAAATAATAAACGGGCTTCTCCCCGGATGAAAAAAACAAGTTTCCGGAGCTCAATTTTAGCAGCCACGGGTTTGCCAGCCTTCGCCTGGCTTCTGACACACACTAGACACTAGAGACCTCCCAAACGGTGTCCGAGTGGATGCGTTCGGAAGAACGCGCCGCATCATCGCCGACGCATCGCCGATGTATCGGCGATGCATCGCCACTGTCGGCGTGGCGAAAATGGGGCTCCGCTTCAAGCCGCCGCGCCGATGCATCGGCGATGCTGCGTGATCCTCCGACCCCTTCTACTCGGACCCCATCTCAGTCTGGGAGGCCTGGACAAACACCCACGCACACACACAAACACACACACACACACTTTTACATCACAGCGCTGTAGAGGCAGTCCGCACGCGCGCTCAAGCGGTCCAGGCAACGGAAACCGCAAACTAACCAGCGGCAGGAGGAGGGGAACACAGGCGAAAGCGGCCGCGAGGGAGGATGGAGAGAGGGGAGGGCCCTTCCCCCCCCCCACCCACCCACCCACCCGCCCGCCCACCCACCCACCCACCCACAACACAGCACAGCACAACAGAACACAACACAACCACAACACCACACGGCACCACACAACCACAACACCACACAGCACAACCACAACACAGCACAACCACAACCACAACACATCACAGCACAATGCAACACAGCACAGCACAGCACAACACAATACAACACGCACACACGCACGCACGCGCACGCGCACACCCACACGCGCACACGCGCTTCCCCCTCTGCCGGCACCTGGCCGCCGGCACCCCTGGCGACGCCTGGGGCCGCGCCCTCGCCCCCGCCGCCAGGCTGCAGCCGCTTGTCCTCGGGGCGCGCGCGCTCGGGCCGCGGCGCTGCCGATCGGGCCCGCTACCGCTCCCCTGGGCCTTTCGGCGGCGCGGCGGGCTGCGACCCGCATGCCGCTCCGGGCGGCTCTCTCGTGAGCGTTTTATTATATATATATATATATACACATATACATATACATATACGTATACATATACATATACATATACATATACATATACATATACATATACATATACATATACATATACATTTACATTTACATATACATATACATATACATATACATATACATATACATATACGTATACATATACATATATATACATATACATATACATATACATATATATATATAATATATATTTGTAGACATATGTATATATATGTATATATATGTGTATATGTGTGTGTATATATATATATATATATATATATATATATTCGGCGCTTCGACATTGGGCAGACAGGGGGGGGAGGGGGGGGGTCTGGCTCCGGACCTCTGCTCAGTGCGGCTGTTTGGGACCGTGCGTCCTCCGGGGGAGACCCCACCTGCTCGAAACAGGCGCCAAAAACAGCCAGGATCTACTCCATGGGGGGGGAGGGGGGGTTGGGGGGCCCGCGCCGATCGGCAAAACAATGAATAAGAAGACGATCACCTTACGGTCGGGGACTTCTGCTTGGCCTGTCGCTGCGGCGGCCCTGGCGGCATGCCACAGTCGGGGTGGATTGAAAAGGACACGCGAGAGGACACAAAACTCTTCCGAGGGCCACGTTGCCATATGAATGTAGAGAAGCATGGGTCGCGAGGCACAGGACACAAGGGTACCCTCAATCTGGCAGGGTCGACCTGCTAATCAGCCTCGACTGTATGCCCTGCAAGCGGATAGCGTGTCGTTCCGCTCCTTGGGGCGGGAGGCCGAGCGACGCGCTGGGCGTTGACGGCTGGGGGCAGGGCCGTGGCTAAGTGGCGTGTCGCGCCGAAGCGTGGTGGGCCAGAACCCGCGCCGCGACACGCTGAGCCAAGGTTCCCGACCGCAGGCCTGCGAGCTCACTGCTGGGGCGCGCGTGCGCGTCTGCTTGCCCTCCCCCACCGTGCTCTCGCCGTGTGTGGTGTGATGCTTGCTGCTTCCGGTTGTGAACCTTGGCTCAGCGTGTCGCGCCGCTGGCTCACCTCGCTTCGGCGCGACACGCTAGCCACGGCCCTGTCCCCAGCCGTCAATGTCCCGAGCGTCTCCCAGCCTCCCGCCCCGCGGAGCGGAGCGACACGCTATCCGCGTGCAGGGCGTGTCGTGCCGCCAGGGCCGCCTCAGCGACATGCTAAGCAGAAGTTCCCGACCGTGTGATGCTCTGCAGACCTGGCGAACCTGGCGGTGGCGACGAGGGCGCCCTGGGAGGCCCGCACGGGCGACAACGAGGGAAGGGCATGGGCTTTGGTAGCCCTTTCCTCCCCCGAGTCCTCCAGCCACCTCTTCTGAGCGGCCTTGTCCCTCCGCGGCGGCCCGCGCTTGGGCATCAGGCGGGCGGGGGCGCGGGCTTGAGTGGCGGCCGAGGCTGTCAGGGTGTCTAGGCGCGCGCATCGCAGGGCCGCGCACTTGGAGCATGAGCCAAACTGGTTACCGGAGGGAGGGGGAGGAGGAGGAGGAGGAGGAGGAGCAGGAGGAGGAGGAGGAGCAGGAGGGGGAGGAGGAGGAGGAGGAGGACAGGGGGAGGAGGAGAGAGGCGGAGGAGGGAGGAGGAAGGGAGGAATAAGAGATGGGAGGGCCGAGGGGAGGGAGGAGGGAGGGAGAGGAGGAGGAATAAGAGGTGGGAGGAGGAGGAGGAGGAGGAGGAGGAGAGGAGGAGGGAGGAGGAGGACGAGGGTTTTCGGACATTTCAGCTGTTTTGCGTGTGTGTGTGTGCCTCATTCTTTTTCACCACCACCAATATGCATGGCCGTGGCTGGATTCTGTCATCACGGCGCACTTGGCACCTCCATCTGCAGACCGCGCCTGAGGTTTCTCTGCGCCGCCGACTTAAGTAAGTGTGTGTGTGTGTGTGTGCGTGTGTGCGTGTGTGCGTGTGTGCGTGTGTGCGTGTGTGTGTGCTGTATGTTATGTATGATATGTAATGTAAGGCATGTATGTGTGTATGTCAGTATGATGTATGTATGTATGGTACTGGTTGTTATGTATGTAGGTATGTATATATGTATGTAGGTATCTATGTATGTAAATGTATTATGTATGTCTGTAATGTATGTATGTATGTATGTATGTATGTTTATGTATGTATGTAATGTGTTGTAATGCATGTATGCATGTAATGTATGTAATGTATGTCATGTATTTCTGTATGTATGATATTGTTAATATGTATGTATGTGTGTGTGCGTGCGTGCGTGCGTCGTGCTGTGCGTGCGTGTCGTTTTTTTTGCCCGTGCGGGTGTCGTGTGTGTGTGTGTGTGTGTGTGTGTGTGTGGTGCGGGGCGTGCAGTGCGTGCGTGCGTGCGTGCTTGCGTGCGTGCGCGGTGCTGGGTGCGTGCGTGCTTGCGTGCGGTGCGTGCGTGGTGCGTGCGTGCGTGCGTGCGTGCGTGCGTGCGTGCGTGCGGTGAGTGCGTGCGTGCGTGCGTGCGTGCGTGCGTGCGGTGTGTGTGTGTGTGTGTGTGTGTGTGTGTGTGTGTTGTGTGGTGTGTGTGTGTGTTTGTGTGTGTGTGGGGGGGTCGTGCGTGTGTGCGTGCGTTCTTGTGCGTGTGTGCATGTGTGCGTGTGTGCGTGTGTGCGTGTGTGTGCGTGTGTGCGGTGCGTGTGTGCGTGTGTGCGTGTGTGCATGTGTGCGTGTGTGCGTGTGTGCGTGTGTGTGCGTGTGCGTGTGTGGGGAAGCACCAGGGGTTTGGGGGCGCCCCGGTGGGTTCTGGGTTCTTGGTGGGGTGCGTATGGCAATGAATGCGCTGACGTGCTTGCTCCTAGGATGGCCGAGATAGTGTGGTCTTGGTAGATCCTCGAACCCGTCCCGTCGACAGACGAGCGGGACGCCACGTTGGCACTTGTGAGGCGGAGGGTGCGACGAGCTCTGGCGAGAAGTATCCAAGCCGATCCCTGGACCGCGGAGCGGCAGCCTACCCGAGGGGGCGAGAAACTCTCGCGGGCGCTCAAAGAGTCCTGCCGTTCGTGGTCCTGCGTCGGGGCAAAATTCGTGCAGGAAATGTGGCTTAATCTCGAATCATGATTCGACCACCCAGCTGTGCAGGTCGAGGTGTGTGGTGCGGGGCCCCAATGACTTCGGCCCGTATCGTGGCCCCTTCTGATCGGGGGGGGCGGTCCCTGCACCACTCCCATCGCCTTCGGCACGGGAAGGAGTATAATCTTCTGCGCGAGGTGTGCTCAGACCTGCACCTCTGACGGCAGACAACTTGCTCAACTGACCCCTAAAGGCAGGCAGAAGTACCATGCCCGCATCACTAGGGGAGAGTACACACACCCTGGAGGCCCCCCTCGTTCGGTTCGGGAGGCTCCGCGCTCGAAGATCTCAACTGTGCTTGTCCCGAGCGCGCTCCGGGAAGCCTTCTCCGGCACGAGCTCGGCGCAATGCCGTATGACTTGCTCTCTGGGCCACCTGCCTTGGCACTTGTCACGTTATCGCAGCCTCCCGTGATCTCCTCCGTCCGCAGCGCCAGACGAGGGAGGGCAGCAGGTCTTGGCCACCGCGATGCGCGGCTAGCTTCGCGCCCCCGCGCCGCGCCCTGCAAGGAGGGCAGCTCGGCGGACCCCGCCGCGACGCGGCTGAGCGCGATGGCCCTCGCGCCCCCGCGGGCGACCTGGGAGGGGAGGCCTCCACGGGCCTGTCTGCGCCCGAGCTCCCGCGCCCGAGCCAGCGGCCTCGAGCCAGGCGTCCGCCCCCGCCGGGCTCCCCAGAGCAGCCCAGCCCGCAGAGCGAGGGCCCTCCCCCAGGCGCTTCCGAGGGCGGCTGCCCGAGGCTGCCCCGGGCCCAGGCCCAGGCAGAGGCGGCCCTCGCGTGGAGCGCGCACGTCTGACCAGACTGATCGGTGAGCTCTCCACAAGCACTCCTCCTCCTCCTCCTCCTCCTCCTCCTCCTCCTCCTCCTCCTCCTCCTCCTCATCCTCCTCCTCCTCCTCTCCTCCTCCTAATCCTCCTCCTCCTCCTCCTCCTCCTCCTCCTCCATCTCCTCCTCCTCCTCCTCCTCCTCCTCCTCCTCCTCCTCCTCCTCCTCCTCCTCCTCCATCTCCTCCTCCTCCTCCTCCACTCCTCCTCCTCCTCCTCCCTCCTCCTCCTCCTCCTCCATCTCCTCCTCTCCTCCTCCTCCTTCCTCCTCCTCCCTCCCTCCTCCTCCTCCTCCCTCCTCTCCTCCTCCTCCTCCTCCTCCTGCCCATCCTGCACATCCCCCCTTCTCCCTAGTCCCCCCCAGGCCCTCGGCTGGCGCTACTGGAGGGCACTCCAGAGTTGGAAAACGGCTGAGGACCGACGACGACGACGACGACGACGACGACGACGACGACGACGACGACGACGACGACGACGACGACCACGGGCACGGGCACGGGCACGGGCACGGGCACGGCCACGACCACGACCACGACCACGACGACGTGGCTGTGGTCGCGGTCGTAGTGGTGGCCGTGTTCGCCGCCGTCGGCCGCCGCCGCCAGTCGTCGACGCTCGACCCTCGATCCGCCATCCTCGATCCTCGATCCTCGAGGAGGCGAGGAGCCGCGCGCGCGAGCGCGGGCCACGCCTTGCCGGCCGCCCGCGGGCGCTTCGTGGGGGGCCCCACGGGAGCCTCGCCGCCGTCCGCCTCCGCGCCTGAGAGAGAGGGAGGCGGGCGCCAGCCGCCTTCGACGCCGCCGCCGCCGTCGTCTGTGGCCACCTCCTCCCCCTCCTCCTCCGCCTCCTCTTCCGCCTCCTCCTCCCCATCCTCGGACTTGCCCTCCTCCTCGTTCTCCTCCTCCTCGCCCTCCTCCTCGTCCTCCTCCTCCGTCTTCTCCATCCCCCTTCTTGGTAAATGACTCCTTGCTGTCGCACCCCCAGGCCGGTCGGAAGGAGCGGGCCGGGCGTTTTGCTTGAGACTTCCTCACCACATATGATCCTGAAGCTTAAGATTTGCTAAAGTTTCGCGGATGGAAGGCGGGTGGATTTCAAAATGTGGTTCTCGCCTTAGCGCCGCGCAAATTCGTTTTGGAAACGTGCAAGCTTAATGGATGGAGCGCGGGTCGTGTTCAAAATGTGGGTCTCGCCTGAGCACCGCGCACATTCGTTTTAAAAGCTCGCAGGAGCTTCACGGATGGAAGGCGGGCCGTTTTCGAAATGTGGGTCTCGCCTCAGCACCGCGCGCACTCGTCTTTAAAGTTTGCAAGAGCTTCGCGGTTGGAGGGCGGGCCGTTTTCGAAGTGTGGCTCTCGCCTTAGCGTCGCGCGCATTCGTCTCAAAATATTGTAAGAGCTTCGCGGATGGAGGGCGGCTCCTTTTCAACATGTGGCTCTCGCCTTAGCACCGCGCGCATTCGTTTAAGATCTTGCGGGGGCTTCAAGGATTCTCATGGCTAACGTCCCAGAAACGGTGTTTTGGCAAATGGCAGAAAGTCAGGGCGAAACAGTTACGTTGACTCTCGGTGTTGAAATCCCAGGAATGGTGCCCTGGCACGATTCAGGATCGTCAAGACGCAGCAGTAATAATGTTTCGGGGCGTTAACTTCCCAGAAATGCGTTCTGGCACAATTGCGGATATTCAAATGGTCGTCTTCCAACGGGGCACGTCCCCAAGCGAACATGAATCCTTATAGGGGCCTATAAAGAGGGATCTCGGAGGGAGGGTTCGTCGCAATGTCGTTGATGAGTCCTGGGATTGCACTGGTCCTTCTCTTCCTCCTCCCCCTCATCCTGCTCCTACTCCTCTTCCTCATCCTCCTCCTCATCTTTCTCCTCCTCCTCCTCGTCCTACGCATCCTTGTCCTCGTCCCCCTGACCCCTCATGCCGGGGCTTCGGCCCCTCATGCCCTGACCCCTCATGCCGGGGCCTTGGCTGGCCCCTCATGCGCTGACCACCTCATGCTGGGGCATTGGCCCTTCATGCGTTGACCCCTCATGCCGGGGCTTCGGCCCCTCATGCCCTGACCCCTCATGCCGGGGCCTTGGCTGGCCCCTCATGCGTTGACCCCCTCATGCTGGGGCATTGGCCATTCATGCGTTGACCCCTCATGCTGGGGCTTCGGCCCTTCACGCCATGACGCCTTGGCTGGCCCCTCATGCGTTGACCCCATCATGCTGGGGCATTGGCCCTTCATGCGTTGACCCCTTATGCCAGGGCTTCGGCCCTTCACGCCATGACCCCTCATGCCGGGGCCTTGGCTGGCCCCTCATGCGTTGACCCCCTCATGCTGGGGCATTGGCCATTCATGCGTTGACCCCTCATGCTGGGGCTTGGCCCTCATGCGTTGACCCCTCATGCTGGGGCTTCGGCCCCTCACGCCCTGACCCCTCATGCTGGGGCCCCCCCGATGCAGTGGCATGCGTTGGCATGCGTTGGCATGCGTTGGCATGCGTGGGCATGCATTGGCATGCACTGGCGTGCGTTGGCATGCATTGGCATTCATTGACATGGGTTGGCATGCGTTGGCACGCTTTGGCATGCGTGGGCATGCATTGGCATGCATCGGCGTGCGTTGGCATGCATTGGCATGCGTTGGCATGCAGTGGCGGGCGTTGGCATGC
>CAUYUJ010018022.1:12500-25000 GCA_963575745.1 Prorocentrum cordatum
AAACCCAGCGATTCCGGCAGGGTCCGTTTTCAGTGCATTCGTTTGGGGCTTCTGGTAAGTCTGATGGACTGGCGGTTTTTGCCAAACGATCGCTTTTTCCTGGTTCTGCTATCCGCTGGGTTGGAAGCGGGAGTGGGAAATTTGCTGGGCGTCTGGGGCTTGTGCGTCACAAAACAAAGCAATCCGACGTTGCCATCATCAGTGCGTGCGCTCCGTGTGGACCCTGGGACTGGGCCAGCCGTGCTGAGTGTTGCGAGTTTCGGCGACAACTATCTAGCATAGTCGACACGATACCGGCCCGGTGCGTGCCCGTATTCGCGATCTATGCCAACGGCCACGTAGGCATTGCTGCCGCAGAGTTCCCATGTGCCGAGGAGGTCAATGATCACATCGGGTCGTGCAACCCTGAGGTGTGCAGAACTTCAACGGGTCGCAGCTCGAACAGTTCTTGCGTCGTCACAATGTGGCGGCATGCAACACGTTCTGGAATTGTGGCCCGACGTTCTATATCCACCAGCAGCGGCAGCGCTTTACGCGCCCCGACTACATCGCAGTGCCCGTTTCCCTCAACAGTGCCGTCCCGAAGCACGAGGTCTGGCATCGGGCGGGCGATGCCCTCCAAACCATCAACTGCCGGCGGAGACGAGACCATTTACCCCTCGTGGTCACGTGCCCTCTCAGGTTGCATCACAGTCGCAGTGCGTCGCCGTCGCCCCAGCCTTTCTCAAACGAAGCGGTCGCCAAGTCTGCGCTCACAGGGTACAAGCGTGACGAGCTTGTTCAAGCAGTACATCACAATCTTCCGCATTGCCCTGCTGCTGCCGACCCTGCTGCGGGCCCGGACATCATCTATTCCTCTCTCCACGAGTGTGTATTGTCTGCTGTGCGCGTGCATTTACCTGCTCATCCTCGATCCCGACTTGCACCGGAGATCCAAAGGGCATGTTCAGGCCGCTGGGGACCGAGCTCGTGTTCGCCGAGAGCTTCGAAACGTCCTACCCCCTGAGCCCGCTGGACATTCACCCATTCGTGTTTTATGTGGCCTGGTACATCCTCGTGCTGTTGTTCAAATCGCTGCGTGTCCTGCGTCTACTGCCCGCCGTATTGCTGACCACGTTCTGCTTGCACGTGCTGTTCTTCGTTCTCGTGCTGCCGATCGTGCCCTCCAGAAAGACACAAAAGGAAACATGCGTGCGTGCAAACATGTACGACTTAGTGAACTGCACGATGCTTGGGAACAGCGGGATTGTGCTGCTGCCTGGAGGGTCTCACGCCTCGTCGCCAGGACTGGATACGGCCCGAAACGCAGACCTCTGGACCTCTGGCCGCCCCTCCGATGAACTACGATTCTGCTACTCGAGAAACGCTGTCGTCGCCTGGCTGTTGCGGGGGATGCTCTGCAGAAGTCGGGGACTGCCCTGCCGAGCCTGATTTCGAACGTCTTTCACGCCACCCTGTTCACGCTGCAAGAGCCCAGAGTGACCTCCAAGAGGTGGCGAGGAAGGGTCGCCATGCCCCCCTCCGACGAGGAGCACCCGCGTGGCGTTTCCCGCAAGTGTGTGGCGTATATTGTAATGCCCGCATTGCGTTCCTAAATGTCCTAAGCGTAGTGGCATCGGATATTCTAGGCCTGTCTACCAGTCCCTCAAGGCGTTGTTCACTGCTGTGCGAGCTTCCCGTCGCATGCCTCGCGTGTGGTCGCAGAGCAGCGCCTTTGCCATCCCGAAGAAGACAGGGCTTCCTGACGAAGGGCTCCGGCTCCTTTACTGTCTGGCTTGTTTGGGAAAAATCTATGTCCGTATTGCGTGGGCTCGCACGAAGATGAACGCGAATAGCCTGTATTCGTACTGTATGGGTACGCACCAGGCCGTAGGCGTGAGCATGCTATTCTACAATTCAGCATGTTGCACACTCGTCTGTCTGCTGCGCATATATCGCACGCGTTGTATTTTTACGATGCCGGTAATGCCTTTGCGTGTTGTCCGTCGCACGACGTTCTACAAGCTGGTCTGGAATTAACAATTAACCTAGAGCACGAGCATGGCATATTACGTCAACGTCTGCGTGCTGCAACGCTTCGCTGGGAGTCTACGGACGGCATCGTCCACGGTCGCACCAGTAGTGGCACTCTTCCTGGAGACGGTCTTGCTGGCGAGTGGTTCTGTTACCATACAGCGAGGGTGTGGATGTGTTTCAGTCTTCTACCCCTCCCATCTGTGTTTCGACGGTCTCGCTTCCTCGTGCCATTACCGATGCACCGCCCTCGGTCGCTAGGAGCGTTCTTCTACAAACTCGTGCCCCGCTCGACATTTCGATCGCCACGTACGCCGACGACGTCTCGAAAGTACGCCGGTTCATATGGCTCTACACATCACGCGCACAGGAACGGTCTATGTCGGCTGCACTTTCTGTGGCCCTTTCTGGAGCTGACGTCGTCCAAAATTTTGACGAGCACGAATGTTTGGCAGTTTTCGGTGATCGTGGAGCGGACGCTGCAACTCGTGCTACGTATAGGCCCCGTGCACCTGTTCCTGGGAAGACGATGTTGTCTGCTAGGTATCTGGGTCCCCGTCTTCACAGGTCAGTGTCCTGCAACACCGAGATCAATCATCGCAGGCAGGCTGCTATCAAGGCCTTCTACAGTCTGGGAGGTTTTCAATGGAGTTCGGCACCTACGGGTTGGAAAAGTATCGTTTTCAAGTCACGATTTTTGTGGATACCATGGCAATGGGCACCCGAACAATCCGATCAGTGAATTAAAAATGTGTGTGATTTTAAAAATGAGCCAAGCACGTTTTAAACATGTTTAAAAACATGCTTTAGACATCTGGGAATTATTTGGCAACATGCTTCCTCTCCATTGATCGTCCTCCCCAACACAAGTTGAGTCTAGCTTTTTGTCTGTTCTCACATCCCTGTCGCTGCGAGAGGAGCACGCCAACGAGCCTGACGCACGTCAAGCCACGCTCGCACGGAAATGCGTTCGTTGCCGTGGGCATGCTCTCGATGGTAACGTCCACCGGGCGCTCCCGAACTGAGGGGCAACGATCGGGGGGACTGGCATAAGGGGGGGGATGCATCAACATGGAATCGGCGATGCATCGCCGATAGATCGGCGGTAGGCCCCCGATAGTCCGCACATTCCTGTCAGGTTGGGGTCATCGGGCCCCCATCGGCGATCAACGGACAATTGGGGGTCGATGCATCCCACCCTATGCTTATTCCCCCCCTATCGTTGCCCCCGACGAACAACGCTGTCCTGAAGATGTTGTCCGCGAGCCCGCCGTCTACACAGCTACAAGCTCGGCGTATTCGCATTTGGCATGCCGCTGTCCGGCACCCTGAACGACACGTTTTGGCCACGGCTTCTTTTTTCGGTACTGCGTCGTGGGATCCCGAATGGCCGTTTGATGCGTCTGGCGCCCGGGTCCCCGAAATAACGCTCAAGCAATTTTTTGTTGATCTGCGGGGCGAAAGCGAACCTCTTCCGCTGAAAGCTAAGCGGGACGCGCACAGCTTTTATTAGCATAGAAAGGGCGAAAGAAGGCGGGGCCTCACGGCGGCCGGGAGAGGGCGAAGCCCTGGGATCAGGCGGTGCCGAAGATGATGTGCAGGAAAAGGTACACCTTGGGCAGGAGCCCGGTGGCGAAGTCCCGGGAGGTAGAAAGCCGGTGGTGGTGCCGTCAGCGGCGCTTCGAGAACACCAGCCTCACAAACTGCGGGAGAGGACGCGCCACGTCACCAGGTCGACGCCCGAGAGGAAGAGGAGCACCACTGCTGGCCAGGACCACCCACCTCTCCCCCCCGCCGTGCAAGTTTGTCCTGTGCTCCCTGGAGTTCTCGAACGCTGAGGAGGCCCGCACGCACTGCCTCTCTCACCATCCTCACGATATCGCACAACGCGCACACGGTGGTACAGTGGATATATGAGTGGATTTGTGGTGTATCGGTTCAAGCGTCTTGTTCTCCTCAGCAAGCACATAGTTCGATAAGACCATGGCCGCAGTCAGGCAGCGAGGCGTGGAAGGCCATGCTCGGAGACGCCGCTCCCGCCGCGAGCGGGCCTAGACCTACGGCGAAGACGATTGCCGTGGCAGCTGGCGAGTCCTACGACACGGCTGTGAAGGCCGACCTCGCTCTCAAGCTGAGTGTCATTAACGCCCAGCAGATGAGGATGGTCCTTGCCATCGTCACCATGAGCTTTGCGATTCCGTTATCTGGCGAGGTCTTTCAGGTGCTCGAGGTTCCGAAGGCCAGCCGCACTGCGGCGACAGAGGGCAAGAAGGGCCACGGCAATGCCCCCCCCTGATATTTACCATTTCATTGCAGCGTTGATGTTATTCACTGATCACACGACTTTCTCCCCAGCAGAAAAGAAAGGTCAACGCGTTCATCAGCGGCCACGGTGTAGAGACTAAGCGCGCCTGGCGGGACATCAAGGCGTGCCGGACCGAGAAGGTGTTCGACTCGTGCACGAGGTGGCATTATGTCCGGGCGCCAGCCCAGATTCTCTCGATCGTGGCTGACCTCATCGTCGGAAAACTCAATTCCGTGAAGCACCTTGGCCAGCGTCAGGCTGGGTACCTGGAGTCGGAGGGCCAGGAATTGCCGAATCCACAGTGAGCGGGTGTCATCTTGCGCCATGCCACGCGTGTGTGTTCTTGTTCCTTCTCCTCCCCTCCTTCCTCGCCCCCTCCCTCCCCGCCTCCCCCGTTCTCCCCCCGTCCATGAATTGCGTGCAATTGCATATCCTTCACGGTGCCCAGAGGCACTGCGGCATTCACGGGCACTCCAGAGTCGGCGTTATCGCTGGCTATTCCACACGAGACTCCGTGGTATTCTACTTGATATTTGTGGTCCCTCCTGCTTGGTCGTCGTCGTCTCGTCTTTCCCCCTCGTCTCGCCATTCCCGCCCCTCCTGGCCGCCAGCCTCTCCGCCCCCCCTGGGGCCGTTACTCCGCGTCTCTCCCTGCCTTCGCTTGCGGGTGGGAGTGATGCGGATTTTCGGCTCCCCTCCTCGCCCTTCTTAGACGAGCGCGTTCCACTACTCGCAAATGGCCTGGATCCCCCGCGGGGGACCTACGATAAATTACAGAAAAGCAGACATGTGTTTTTCATTCGTTTGCGAGTAGGCACTTTGCGAGTAGTGGAACGCGCTCGGCGACTTCGTCTGGGTCGCTGCTGCCTGCTGGTGGGCCACGCAGATTAATTCAGGCTGTCGCTTCGAGGGCGGTTCTCTCTGGCGTCCGGGGCCGTGCGCCCTCGGCCCGACCCCGCCTGGGAGCCGCCTCGCTGCTGGCTCTTTTTGCCTCCCGCCCGGGGGGGGGGTTCTCGATTCCCGCAGAGACTCCGGGGGGCCACGAGGCTGCCGGGGCCGATCCGCGAGAGGGCGATCATGTGAGTCGCATCCCCCAAGCTGGCGGTTCGTCTGCCTTCTTGCCTGTCTGGAGCCGGCTCAGTGGCGTCTTGCCTTACCTTCCCCTCCTCCCTCGTCCCTCCGCCCGCCTCCCTCCTCACTCCTCACTCCCTCCTCCTCCTCCTCACGCCCTCCTCTCGTCCATCTTCCTCCTCCTCCCTCCCTCTTTCCCTCCCTCCGTCGCTCCACTCTCCTCCTCTTCCTCCTCCTCCTCCTCCTCCTCCTCCCTCCCTCGCTCCCTCCTTCCCTCTCTATCTCCCTCCCTCCCTCCCTCCCTCCCTCCCTCCTTCCCCCTCCCTTCTCAGACCTCCCTCCTCCCCTTTAGGGCCAACCCATACCCACCTCCCTCCTCCCTCTTCCGTCCTCCCTCCTCCTCCCTCCTCCCTCATCCCTCCTCCCTCCTCATTTCTCTTCCTCCTCCTCCTCCTCCTGTTCCTCCTCCTCCTCCTCCTCCTCCTCCTCCTTGCCCTCCTCCTTCTCAAAACAAAGCTAGAAATCCGCTGCTCCTGAGGAGGGCTATCCCACCAGCGCGCTCAAGAAGCGCGTACCTGAAACATGGTTCGCGCAGCGGAGGGAAGAACCCATGGTCGCAGCTGGCACCAGGCAGCGCGACCAATAAAGTGTCACCAAGGCAGGAGGATGAGGGACGAGAAGGGGCAAGGAATATGGGAGCAGCGTTCAGGCCAACCTGCCAGAGGCGAGCCGTACGCGCGCATCTGGGGTCATGGGGGAAACTGACAGGAGCCCAAGCTCCGTGAAGCGGCCCGCAAGCGTAAAGAGTCCCAGCACACACTCCAGGATAATTAGGAGGAGGAGGAGGAGGAGGAGGAGGAGGAGGAGGAGGAGGAGGAGGAGAGAGGGAGGCGTGTGGTAGCTTTGGACTCGGGCGCTTCCAATGAAGTGACTTCATCATGCAAACGTATCGGCGCCGCGCGGCGAACAGGAAGAGCAGGAAACGAGTGCCAAGGAGGGCTGAGGCCCAGCACCTACTCCATGAGAGGATGAGGAGGAGGGAGGGAGGCGTGGTAGCTTTGGACTCGGGCACTTCCAATGAAGTGACATCATCATGCATCCTCTCTCCTCCTCCTCCTCCTCCTCCTCCTCTTCCTCCTCATCATCATCATCATCATCATCATCATCATCATCATCATCATCATGATCGTCATCAGCATCAGCATCATCATCATCATCATCATCATCATCATCATCATCAGCAGCATCGTCATCATCATCACCACCATCATCAGCATCTTCGGCATCATCGTCATCGTCGTCATCATCATCAGCATCGTCATCATCACCCATCATCATCGCCATAATCATTATCAGCATCATCATCAGCAGCATCAGCCTCAGCCTCTTTCTCAGCCTCTTTCTCAGCCTCTTTCTCAGCCTCTTTCTCAACCTCAGCCTCAGCCTCAGCCTCAGCCTCCTCCTCCTCCTCCTCCTCCTCCTCATCAGCATCATCATCATCATCATCCTCATTCTCATCCTCATCCTCATCCTCATCCTCATCGTCCTCATCCTCATCCTCATCCTCATCCTCATCCTCACCCTCACCATCATCATCATCATCATCATCATCATCATCATCGTCATCGTCATCGTCATCGTCATCGGCATCGTCATCATCATCTTCACCACCACCACCACCACCACCAACATCATCATCATCATCATCATCATCATCATCAGCATCATCATCATCATCATCATCATCATCATCATCATCATCATCATCCTCATCCTCATCCTCATCCTCATCATCATCATCATCATCATCATCATCATCATCACCATCATCATCTCTCTGCCTTCTCTTTTTCCTCCTCCTCCTCCTCCTCCTTCTCCCCTTCCTCCTCCTGGATCGGATCCAGACACCCTCGCGTCGCGGTGCAATCACGAGGGAAGGCCTTGGGCTACGTTCGGCCTCTGGGGGCCATTGCCGGGCCCCAGGACCCTCAAGAGTCGACTCGGGAAGAAAAGCCGGTCCAAGGGAGACGGGCGAGACCTCTGGGTGTCTATATTGTGAGACCATCACTAGGTCGGGCATGTCCTCCTCCAGACGGACTTTGGGAGAAAAATAAAAAGTAGCCAAAAACAATCAAACAGAACAGAACATAATAGAACAGTCGTCCCAAAACTATATTATTGAAGATTCCTTCTGTCACGGGACGGACATGCCCGGCTCAAGACTATTTGGTCGCCCGAGTTATCCGGGGTAACTCGGGTCCGGGGTAACTCGGGTTTGGATTCCCGAAAAAGGAACCCGAGTTATCCCTGACCCGAGTTACCCCTGATGATTCGGGGCTCTTGGACGCCCGAAATATCCGGGGTAACTCGGGTCCGGGATAACTCGGGTTCGGAATCCCGAAAAACGAACCCGAGTTATCCCTGACCCGAGTTACCCCTGATGATTCGGGGCTCTGAACTATCCGTGCGTCGCTCTCCAGATCTCCGACGGTACATCTGGACTGTTGAGCCGGTGGGTTTTCTCCTCGGCCTCGGCCCGCGGGGCCCCCGCGGGGCCCGCAAAACTGGACCCGGGTCGGGGATCTTCTGGCCATCGTATATTACTATCGCACCCAATCGCATCGTATATTATCTAGGGCTCCCAACTTCGCGCTTCGCGCTCCGCGAAGCGCGAAGCGCGAATAACTTCGCGCCCTCGCGCCGCCCCCCCAAAGGGAGAAAAGGAGGACGAGGAGGAGGGGGAGAAGGAACGAGGACCGCGAAGCGCGAAGCGCGAATAACTTCGCGCCCTCATGGGAGCCCTTGATTATTCTCGATCTTGGTGGTGGTAGTCAAACACTGTGCTCGGAGGACCCGGGTCGGGGATCTTCTGGCCAAGGTCAATCCCAATCCGGGTCGGTCGGGCCTGGCAGAATCCTGCACCCAAAGCCGGGTCCATGCGAAGGATCCTACAAGATCCTGCAGGGTCCTGCGCCCAAGCCCGGGTCAATGCGACCCTGTCCCTGCAGGATCCTGCAAGGCTGCAGGATCCTGCAAGATCCGGCGCTCTGGCTGACCCCCGTTTGCACTGACCCCCGTCTCGAGGCTCCCGACCGGGACGAAGAAAACTCTCCCCGGGGAAGCGGTGGGGACCTCGGGGGCCGCGCGTGGAAAGAGGCGCACCGGCGGATGTCAGGGGTCGGCGTGGCATCGGGGCGTCGGGTCGGATCGGCACGGGTCAGAACCCAGACCTCCTCGGGAGCCCAGACCTCCTCGGGAGGAGGAGGTGGAGGAGAAGGAGGAGGACCAGTGTAAACCCTAGACGCATCAACGATGTTGGGATAAATCCTCCCTCCAAGCTCCCTCTTCATAGGCCCCTGCAACGGTTCATTTACACTGAGGGAACTGCCTCGTCGGGAGACAATCGTTTGAAGACCCTGAAGTATGCCAAAACACAATTCCCTGGACTCCAACGCCACGGATCAAGCGGACCGTTGCGTCTTGACGATCCTGAATCGCGCCAGAACACCATTCCTGGAACTTCAACACCACGAATCAACTTAACTGTTGCACCCTCGCAATCCTGAATCCTTCCAAAATACCATTTCTGGTAAGTTGACCATGTGAACCCATAAAACTCTTGCAAGTTTTTACAACGAGTGTGCGCGGCGCTGAGGCGAGAGCTACATTTTGAAAATCACCCGCCGCCCTCAATATGTGAAGCTGTTGTAATGTTCTACACGAATGTGCGCGGCGCTAAGGCGAGCCACAATTTGAAAACCACCCGCCCTCGATCCAAGAAGCTCTTGCAAATGTTTAAAACGACTGTGAGCGGCGCTAAGGCGAGAGCCTCATTTGGGAAGCGACCCGCCCTCCATCTGTGAAAATGTTGCCAATTGTTCGGCCTTAAGGAAATCTCAGGCGAAATGCCCGGCCCGCCCTTTCGACCGGCCTCGGGGTGCGACAGGGAGGAGTCATCTATAAGGACAAGGAATGACGGTTCGGGCTTTCGGGGCGTTTTCAGGAGCTTCCAAGAAGCCTCTCGTCGCCACGGCTGGCTTGTCCGCACGGCGGAAATCGGAGAATCGAAATCGGCGCGCGCGTCGGGTCGATGCTGCGTGTTCGTCAGTGGCCCCTTGTTGCCTGCCGGCTTTGGTCGGTGTTCGGCGGTCCTCTGACGGCCTCACGTTTTCGCCGTTCCCCTGACGGTCGTTGACGTTTTTTTGCACTCGCAGCACAATCAAGATCGGCGTTCCCAAAGGAATTGAAAAAAAGGATGAGGCAAATTATCAGCCACCCCACTGCGCCGTGTAACAACCACTGTGCTTGGCGTGCGAATGCTACTTTGCCAGAGTGAGCTGGCGCAGCAGCTACAATTCAATGCCACTGCTGCGCCGAACGCCTTGGCAGCGCGGAGACCAGCGCAGAGGCCATTCGCAATACAGCCCGCAGATTCAGATCCGGTCCAGGTCTCCCTGCGCCCCCTCCCGCCTAGTAGCCCCCCCATGTCCCCCATGGTACTGTGCTCATGCGTGTCTTGGGTATCGAACCCTAGTGGTTTTGTACAAGAGGACCAGCACAGACAGAACGGCATGCTGCGCTCCACGGGTGAAATTGAAGCAGGAGCAGCAGGCCAATACGAGGGTACCCGTCCCAGAAGTGCCCGCGAGCAGCATGGCATAGCACATGATGGCATCGGACTTCCACCACATGCCACACAACAGCCACGGTCATCAAAGTGGCAATCCAGCCTGCGCAAGGCAGGAATGTGAGCGTCTTTTTTATTCGGCGTTTCGACATTGGGCGGAAGGGGGGATGGGAGGGGGGGGGGGTCTGGCTCTGGACCTCTGCTGAGTGCGACTGCTTGCAGCAGCGCGGCCGATGGGGGAGGGACCCCACCTGGTCGAAACAGGCGCCCAAAACGGCCAAGATCTGCTCCATGGGGCTGGGGGAGGAGGGGGGTGCGAGGGCCGACGCCGATCAGCAAAACAATGAAGAAAAAAACGCCCACAATCCCGCCCCAGAGCGGGCGCTGCTGAGCCTCCTGCGCGACGCAGCAAGAGTACGGGCCTGCAGCCGACGTGCTCTCTCTGCGCGGTAGGGCCCCTTGCATGCGGGGCGGCCTGGAGAAAGACCGAGCCGAAGCCCACGGCAAGAGCACGCGCCGTCTGTTCCCGGCCCTTCTTTGCTGTCGGGTTCTCGCTTCCCCCCCCATCCTTCCTCCCTCTCCCTCCCTCCTCGCTCCTCCCTCTCCCTTCTCCTCCCCCTCCCTCTCTCTCTCTTTCCCTCCTCCCTCTCCCCCTCAGCCCAGGCTCGCAGGGGGGACCCCCGTATCGCCCCACTCCGTGCTCCTTTCTTGTTTCTGGTGCCGCCACTGGCCGTTACGTCTGCACGCACGTGCTGAAGAAAAACGGCGTGAGCACAAACTTATGACACAAGCAGTGCGTGCACTGCAGGAGCAATAAAGGGCATACAAAGACGGGAAAATGGAGAAGCCTGCGAGGGCATAGAGGAGCGCACAGCGGCATGGTTTTCCGACACCCCCTCTACCTCACCTCAAGCCACTCCCCCGTCGCATCATCCTGTGCTGCGCCATGCTCGGCGCTCGGTTAGGACCTGTGCACACATACATGCCCATGAGTGTTGAAAGGGCCGGTGTAAAGATCCGCCGATCCTGTCGGTGTATAGAAGACGCTGTTCTGTTTGACTCGACGTCGTCGTAGTCGTCGTCGTCGTCGTCGTCGTCGTCGTCGTCGTCGTCGTCGTCGTCGTCGTCGTCGTCGTCGTCGTCGTCCTTGTCGTCGTCGTCGCCGTCGCGTTTGACCCCCCTTTCCCCAGGCCCGTCGCCGCCCCCCCTCCCACTGGGCCTTCCTCCTCAAGCGAGCCAGCCAAAGCGAAACCAAAACGAAATTGAACAACGTCGAGGCTGAGTTGACGGTAAGTCTCTTGCCTTTTATCCCTTCCCTCCGGGAAATGGGGGCGGGGGGGGTCTCTGGGGAGGGTCTCGGGGGGGATCCCGGGGGTGGTCTGGGGGGCTCCCGAGGGGGTCCTGGGGGGGGTCCCGGGGGAGTGTCCTGGGGTTTAAAAGCGCTCCAAGGCACCCAAAGAGGCCCCGAAGACGGTCCAAGAGGGCCCCGCATCGCCGAACAGTCGGTCCGCGACGCCAAGGACGGCCGCCTGAGAGCCCAGTCGGCTTCGAAGACGCTCGAAGAGGTCTCCAAGAGCACAGCAGCCCAATATGCACAAATCGATGATATCGTTAAGGGTTTGAAAGATTCTGGAGTTCTCACCCTTTCGGCTTCCCGACGCCCCAAGACGGCCCAAGATGCCTCCAAGATCGGCACAAGAGGCCCCCAGAGGTGAAGCTCCCAAAACGGCTCCAAGAGGGTGCCCACACGGGAACCCGAACGAACATTTCGAGCCTTCTGCCCCGAGAAGCTCCTAGGAGGCCCCAAGAGACCCCAAAGAGGCCCCCACGAGGCCCCAAGAGGCCCCCAAGAGGTCCCCAGGAAGCCCGAATGGACCCCCAAGAGTGTCCCAACATGCCCCCACGATGCTCTCAAGAGGCCCCAAAACTGCCCGCCAGAGGCCTACGAGCTCGCTCCGAAGAGGCCCCGCGAAGCATCACTGAGGACTCTGCCCCACGTCAGCGTCGTCGCCGCCACCGACGCCGCCGTCGTGGTCGTCGTCCAGCTTCAGGGTCGGCGGCACCGGCCGTGAGGCCTTCCCGATGCCCGTGGCTACGCCGTGAGCCTGGAGGCGGTGACCAGACTGCAGCGAAGGACTCCCTCGTGAGTCTGGCGGGCTCCACGTCCAGCACGCGTTCTCAGTCAGGGCGCGCTGCTCCGCCGAGTGTTGACGATTGTGTCAGGCGGCGGGCTGCCCGCCTGTGGGGCTGTCCTGGCAAGGGAAATACGCAGTGCAGCGTCGACGGCGAGTCGGAACGGGGCTCAATGTGGACTCTACTCGCATCCCTCACCCCCCCAAACGACCTCCGCCCCCCTCCTCATCTGCGTGGCGCATCTCCTGGCCCGTCTCGCCTCTTCGCTTGCTCGGATTCGGCTCCGCAACCACCGGGGGCCCCGCGATAGCAGGACGACGCGCTCGGCGACACGAGGCATGGAAGCGCAGG
>CAUYUJ010018022.1:35000-37500 GCA_963575745.1 Prorocentrum cordatum
TGCCGCTTGCGGCGACGACTACCGAGCTCCAGGCCCACGCGATTGAAGCGTTATTCATGCGGGCGGTTGCGCCAGAGTGCAATCGGGCAGGCGCTGAAGCACTGCGGCTTCAGCGTGGCCGGCGGCAGCCGCTTCGCCCATCGACCCGACTGCGACGGCGACCGCCCCAGTGCCTGAAGCAGGCGTCCAAAACGGCTTCTCTGTGGACGTTGCCTCTGTTCCAAGCGGCTGCCCAAGGGGCTCCGGGCGTGCGCCGAGTCCGTGAACGCGGGGGCCCACGCCAACATGGTCGAGGACCTTTCGTCCGTCAGTATCGGGAACACTAGCGACTCCAAGTGGTGATGGGCGGTGGTGTCAGCCCTGTGCACGTCTTCTCCTACGCGGCGCTGTTCCTCGCCTACGGCTGGGAGGCTGAGCCTGCCTGCGTGATGGCGTCGATGCCCGCTGCTGCTACCGTCCGAAAGCACCCGAGCCGCGTGGCGTGGCACGCCGTCGCGTTGAGCCTCCGCATGGCGCGCGCCGTGGGCGCCCTCTTCCCGCGTCGCAGGCGCGTCGCTCCCTCCACGCGGGAGCCCGTCTGCGCGTACTCATGCTGGATGATGTGGGGCTACGGCGGGTACCGCGGGCGGCGCGGGGCGCGCTGCTCGTCGGGCGGCGGATCCCGCGCCTCGACCTCAGCCACGCGGCCGGCAGCCCAAACGCCAAACCGCGCCGTCTGCCGGGCAGATGCAACCAGCAGCTCAAGTTCCAGCCGTCGCTGTCAGGCGACCGGAGCTCGGCGATCGCGAACGCGGCGAAGACGGCGGCCCAGAAGTTGCCAGGCCAGCGCGTGCCATCCAGTCCGCGCTCCACCGCCTCCTCCAGCGATAGATGTGACGGCACCCAGGCGAGCTCGGGCGGACGGCAGGAGCCGCGTGGCCGCGCTGCTACGACATTCCGTATCTTGCGCCCTGTCAGCGTGGGCCCCACTAGCTCGATCATGGGTCTCACTCCACGCATTGCCCTCCTTGGCGAGTGACAGGTGGTTGGGCGCGATCCTGGCGACTCCTGGCGTTGGATGGCCTGCAACGCGGCGTAGCGTGCTGCGCGCGGCACGGTGCACACTGGGCCTGGCATGATGCCATGCCGCGCCCTGGTGGGGTAGCCATCGTCGCTAAGCTGCAACACCACCCAACTGACCTCCTGCGCCTCGGGCACCTTGGCGAACAGACTCCCGCCGTCGGCGTAGACCGTGCCAACCCACTCGTTTGTGGCTTGCCCCCAGCCGCGAAGCTCAGTGGACATCCTCGGCGGAAGCTGACTGGCAGTAGGTTCGACAGGGATGCACAGCGCCAACTCGAGCGCGTCGTAGTCGGGGCCGTCGCGCACGAGGGCGTTGCATCTGAGCCGCCCCCGCGTGGCCTGCGTCGGCAATTGACATTCCGCGTAAAGCCAGGGCACTGACACCACCTGCGACCGTGAGTCTCGTGCTCAGCCCCGCAGCACTGGCACGCAGCATCCTGGGTCAGACCTCGCTCGCGCCGCTGAGCACGGAGCCGCGTCGCACCTGCCCGCAGACACGGCAGGGCGCCACGCTGCTTGGCACTGTGGACTGCGCCCTTGCCCTTGAGGGTCGCCCGCGTGGCTCGGACCGAAAGCTGCTCTCCATTCCACTGCGGGTGATGCGCTTGCACCTGCTGCGCTTGCCACCACTGCGCGCCTTGGCACAGGGGGCACTCAACAACCTTCGGGCTGCTTGTGCGCGGGCAGATGCTGTTCAAGCTCGCCCCGCACTCCGTGCGCCGACACCATGCGCCAATCCAGCCTGTGCAAGTTCAGCCACGCCGCTGCGATCAGTCCTCGGGCATTGGACCAGCTGGCTTTGGCGCTCAGCTCCCCGTCGATGACGTGCCGCGCTGCTTGCAGGAAACAGATAGTTCAGCATGAGCCTCCCAGGGCCATCTCGCGAGCTGCACTATCACCGCCTGGCTGGCCATGAAGATTGGGTCGAAGTTCACCTGCGGCTGCGTCGCGAGGGCCAGCGCGAGGCTCGCTGTTGGTCGCGCACCCGCAAGAACCCCAGCAGCCGCCGTCGCCTGCTTCATGGCCTCGGTGGAGATCCCGCTGACGGCAGCCCCATGCAGCGCCATCGGGGCCGAGCCCGTAAGCTGAAGCGTGCCGATCGTGCGCCCTGCGGTCTGGGCGAGCCTCACGAGGCGCCTCTTGCGGTCCCTCAGCAGCACATTCAAACGGGCCCGCTCCTGATGCCGCTTCGGGCGCATCGCGCGCAGCTCGTTGCCCAAACTCCGCATCCAGGGCTGGAACTACACCTGGATCTTCGCCGCGACCAAGGCGAACAATCGCTTGAGACGAGCCGCGGTAGCGACGAAGTCCATCTTTTTCGGCTGCAAGGGTAATCCGAGATCCACCAGGTCTTGCATGGGCGCCTGAGATGCCTAAGCCATGGCACGCAGGTCGCCATCCTCGCAGCAGATCTCCTGGACTCTGGCGTCGTCCACCA
>CAUYUJ010018022.1:45000-100000 GCA_963575745.1 Prorocentrum cordatum
CCATCAACATCATCATATGCATCGTCATCGTCGTCGTCACCATCACCACCACAATAATCAACATCCTCGGCGTCATCATCCTAATCGTCAACATAATCATCATCGTCATCACCACCACCATAACATCATAACCATGACCAACGTCGCCGCCATCACCATGGACAGCGTCGCCGCTGTCTCCGCGCGATCGCCATTCGCCGCCACATGCTGCTGCTCTTCCATTGCATCCTTCGCCATGCAAAGATCGGGCCTATCGAACGGGAAATGCCCCGCCAGCAGGACGAAGAGGAGCACTCCCAGACACCACACGTCTGAACTGAAGTCGTAAACACCGCCTGACGCGGGGGAGGCCGGACCGACACTCTCGTGCTTCTCCTGGCCCACCCCATCCTCTGATTTCACCTGCTCCTTGTCTTTCTGATGCTCCTCCTCTTGTCTCTCCTCCTCCTCCCCCTCATCCTCCTCCTCCTCCTCCTCCTCCTCCTCCTCCTCCTCCTTCCTCCGCCTCCTCCTCCACCACCTCCTCCTCTTCTTCCTCCTCCTCCTTCTCCTCAGTCCCCTCCCCTTGAATATCCTCCCATCCCGTTCTCCACCTCCTCCTGCTCGTCATCCTGCCCGTGGCCACCCTGCCACTGCCACTGCCACTGCTGCTTTTCATCCTCCTCTTGCCCTACCGCTCCACCGCGCGTCGTGTCTTCCATGCCCCTCCTCTTCGGATACGGGGTGGGCCGGCGATCCCACGATGGCTGACAGGCAGCGGGATGCCACCCCCCAGGAAAGAAACGCAGGTTCGAGACGAGCTCGACAGCACCCCCGGATGCGGAACGACGACGCGCGCTGCGACAAGCCCCCTGATTCGGGAAGCGGACCGCTGCCAGTGCTGACGTGGCCGCTGCTGCTGCCAGGGCCGCCGCCGCCACCGCCCGCCACCACGGGATCCAAGGCGCTCCACGCGGCCAGCGCGCTGCGCGTGCCGACGCCGACGCCGACGACGCCGACGACGACAGCGGCGGCGGCGGCGACGGCGACGACGAGAACGACGACAACGACGACGATGACGGCGGCGACTGCGGCGACGGCGGCGGCGGCGACGCCGACGACGTGTCTGCGCCTCCGCCCACTTGCGCCGTCTGGGCCCTGCCCCCCCCGCCACCACACCACGCGCGCACAGGAAGATGAGGAAGAGGAGGATCATGGGGAGGAGGAGGAGGAGGAGGAGGAGGAGGAGGGGGAGGACGAGGAGGAGGAGGAAGAGGAGGAGGAGGAGGAAGGAAGGAGGGGGGAGGAGGAGGAGCAGGAGTAGCAGGAGGAAAAGGAGTAATGAACGGAGGAGGAGGAGGAGGAGGAGGAGGAGGAGGAGGAGGAGGAGCAGGAGGAGGAGGAGGAGGAGGAGGAGGAGGCGGGGGATGACGATGAGGACGAGGAGGAGGAGGAGGAGGAGGAGGAGGAAGAGGAGGAAGAGGGGGAGGAGAGGAGACGGAGACGGAGGAGGGGGGGAAAAAGGAGGAAGAGGAGGAAGAGGAGGAGGGGAAGGAGGAGGAGAAAGAGGAAAAGGAGGAGGCTAAGGAGGAGAAGGGGGGAGAAAGAAACGCTGCGGGGCCCTCTTCTGCCGTAAACAAATAACGCCTAAGAAGATCACCTGGATCAGCGATCCGCCGCTCTGTAATTAATTGGATTACAAATATATTCCAGTCGCAATCGCACGGTGATCACCTGGACTCCGGACGCGGGAACTGCGTCATTACAACAACTTAACTACCATCTGAAGGTGTTCCAATTGAGCACTGGGCGAAGGGGTCCTTGGCCGCTCTGGACGCCCAGAGCCTTCGAAGGAGGGAGGAGGAACACATGACAAACACGACATAGAAGGAACAGCTTGTGCTTTAACATGTGCAACAAGAAATCACAAAACATGTGACTGCCACTCTCTTTCGAGCTGCCATGTTTTTCCATGTGCAGACACATGCGTTTCCTCTTCCCCCACCTCCGTCTTGCTGCGCGGAGGCGCCGCGGGCCGCTCGGAGGGCCCGGGGCCCCGGGGGGGGGGGCAAGTGCTTCCGCATGGAAGAGCAATTTTCAAAAGCAACACCGCTGACCGCTCTTCTTTTCTGAAAAAATGGTCCGCTGCGTCCATGTGAAGGCGCACGCTTGTCTTTTCTGTCCGTTCCCCCCCCCCTCCGCGCCGCTGCGCGGAGGGGCCCGGGCCGCTAGGGCCCAGCGCCCCTCGAAGGGAGCGGCAGAATGACCGAACAAACAACAACAACAACAACAACAACAACAACAACAACAACAACAACAACAACAACAACAACAACAACAACAACAACAACAACAACAACAACAACACCAACACCAACAACAACAACAACAACAACACCACCACCACCAACAACAACAACAACAACAACAACAACAACAACAACAACAACAACAACTGACAAACATGCGTTCACATGGAAAAGCAAGAAAATCACCAAAACGTGCGATTGTCGCTCTTTCTCAAATTTGTCCTGTTTTTCCTTTTTTCCGAATCGCACGCGTTTATCCTTGCGTTTCGTGTTCTCCTGTTTCCCTCCTCCTCCGATCCGCTCGCGGAACGGCCCCGGGCCGCGCAGAGGGCCCGGGGCCCTCGAAGGGCGGGCGGGAAAACAAGAACCACCCCCAAAAAACATAATTCGCGACGTTCGCTCTTTTCTTTTCCCCTGCGGCAGCGCAGGTTGTTTATTTGTTTTTCTGCTCTCTCCGCTGGTCCTCACTCTTCCCCCCTCTTCCTCGTCCTCCTCTTCCTCGCCCCCCTCCTCCTCCTCCTCCTCCTCCTCCTCCTCCTCCTCCTCCTCCACCTCCTCCTCCTCCGCCCCATTTTCCTGCTACTACCCCAATTGACTGCCGTGGTTACGAGGATATCAGAACTCACAGGCACGCTGCTCACATCTGCTTACAGCGTGCGCTCGCCACTCGCACGCCGCACGGCAAGTGCTTCATTTTTGCGCAAGGCGCTCGCTCGCGCCAGTGCCACTCAGTTGTTTGATATGAAGACGCGCCCTGCTCCGTGAAATTCCTCATCTCGCAAAACTCGCCAACCCAGAACCGACGGCTTGCGGGCCGCGATGAATTTGAAGAGAAGCTGGCGGAGCGAATCCAGCTGTTAAACAAGTCGGGGGGGCCCCGACGGGGGGCCACTCGCGCGCGTCATCTCCGCCGTAAGCCGCTTGCCCTCGCTGCACTTGTGGCTCAACAGGTGAAACTTACCGATCAAACAACGCGTTACTCTACGAAGAACGCGGCGTGGTTCTGTCGCGCGTGCTGTTCGAAATTGCTCGCGCCATCGTGGAACAGAAAATCAGGGCGTCCGGTCGGCAGCCTCATGACTGCTTAGACGACGCGCAACGTGTCCCGCACATTCTCGCCGGGGGAATGCTCAGTGGTTCCCAACAGCAGTCGAGATTTCGGACCGAGGACAGCAAGCCATCCAGCAGTGTGACCGCGCATCGCAGGACCAGCCTTGCCCATGTTGGCACGCGAAGCGGCCCCCCTCGTCCTCCCTGTGTGTCAGTTTCCTCCTCCGCCCGCGCGCTGCGGGCGGCTCTGGGGCGCCCACGCCGCCTTGCAGAACACGGCGGACGCCGAAAGGCCCGTCGAATGCTGGGGGACGCACCTCGCAGGAAGGGGGGCGTCGCCCCTGCACGCCAGTGAGAGCCCCTTGGGCATGAGACGTGAGCAGCGGCAACAACGCGGCGACAGCACAGCGGAGACATGCGCACAGTCGGGGCGTTGACCTGAGGAGGCGTGGGTCCAGATGGCCGCACCCTCGGCATGTGGAACATGCTTTAACGCCAGTGCGATGAGAAAGGCAGCGCGCTCCTGTGAAGTCTGTCCTGCAGATTCGGACTTTCTCCAAGTCCGAGTCGGGTTGTGGCAAAGTTGGGAAGGAAGGAACGGGGTAAGGCGACGAGGTGGAGCAGGCGCGGGCAGGAGATGCAGTGGGAAACAAGTGGCACGTGTGACATGGCTCTTGCACAAAAAGGAAGGGGGAGGAGGACGAGGTGGAGGAGGACGAGGTGGAGGAGGACGAGGTGGAGGAGGAGGAGGAGGGGGGAAGAGGGGGCAAGACATCGCCCCTCGGGGCCCAGCAACGGGGCCCAAATCCCAAATGGGGAGAGGGGGGGAGGCGGCATGCGTCGCGATGCGGAATAAAGTGCTCGGAGCAGAGGGGGCCACGGGGCGGAGGTCCCACTGGGCCGCTGGGGGCGCGGAGAGGAGGGGGGAGGTGATGTGCGTCGCGACGCGGAATAAAAATGGTCGGGGCGGAGGGGGCATTGGGCGGGGCTTGGGGCAGAGGGCCACGGGCGGGGGTCCAACTGGGGCGCTGGGGACGGGGGAGGGGGGAGGTGGCGTGCGTCGCGACGCGGCATAACATTGTCGGGGCAGAGGGGGGCACGGGGCGGAGCCCCCACTGGGGCGCTGGGGACGCGGGGAAGGAGGTGGGGGAGGTGGTGTGCGTCGCGACGCGGAATAAAACGTTCGTGGCGGATGGGGCAGTTGGCGGGGCTCCCGCTGGGGCGCGGGGGGCGCGGGGGGGAGGGGGGGGGGGCGTGTGCGACGCGGAATAAAGCGTTCGTGGCGGAGGGGGCAGTGGGCGGGGCCCCCGCTGGGGCGCGGGGGACGCGGGGAGGCTCGGGGCAGAGAGCCACGGCGCGGGGGTCCCACTCTGGCGCTGGGGACGCGGGACGGGGGGGGGGGGATGTGCGACGAGGAATACGTTCGTGGACGAAGGGGCGGTGGGCGGGGCTCCCGCTGGGGCGCTGGGGCGGGGGAGCTCGGGGCAGAGAGCCACGGCGCGGGAGTCCCACTCTGGCGCTGGGGACGCGTGTGTGTGTGTGTGTGTGTGTGTGTGTGTGTGTGTGTGTGTGTGTGTGTGTGTGTGTGTGTGTGTGTGTGTGTGTGTGTGTGTGACGCGGAATAACGTGGTCGGAGCTCTGGACACCCTGTGCAAGAGGATAAAGTCAAATATACTCTCACACCCGAGGACACGCTGGCCAAAGATGTACATTCTGTGGGACGTGACCCACCCACACGCCAGGGTTTTGAGCACAAACCAAACCATGGTGGGGCGAGGAACCACCAGGATGGCTTTCAGTGCGGGCCAGCGCGGTGACAGGGGAGGAACTTGCATGTCGGGGTACCACGCTCGCACGCGCTTTTGCAGCGTCAGGTGCAAGCGGTCAGGGTATGACTCACGGGTGAGTGTGCGAGTGTACACCCCCTGGAGCTTCGGCCAATTTTGAAACATCTCTGCCTGGGCTGGCGCGAGGCTCGGTCCAGCACTCGGACATGGAAGTGCCAGGGGCGGATCTGGTCTTAGAACTCTTGAAGCGTTTGAATGCGCGATGGGGAATCGGATGGGAGCCTACCCCGCAGAGGCAGAGGACAAGGAACCATGTTGGCCTTGAGCCAAAATGGCTACGGAATGCTGATGCTGATGATGATGGCGATGCCGAAGACGACAATGTTGATGACGCTGCTGCTGCTGATGATGTTGATGCTGATGATGATGACGACGACGACGATGATGATGGTGATGGTGATGACGCTGCTGCTGATGATGATAGTGATGGAGATACTGATTACGGTCTTATGAGAGACGAGGCCCCAACAACGTTCCCCTCTCGGGAGGAAACGGAGGGGGAAGGAAGGAAGAGGAGGAGGAGGAGAATGGGAGTGGAAATGGCGGAAAAGGAAGAGAAAGCCAGAGGAGGAGAAAGGAGGAGGAGGAAGAGGAGGAGTAGGTGAAGGATGATGATGAGGAGGAAGAGGAGGAGGAAGAGGAAAGAGGACGAGGAGGAGAAGGAGAAGGCTGAGGAGGAGGAAGAGGAGGAGGAGGAAGAAAATGGGGAGGAGGAGAAGGCGAAACGGATGACGATGATGATGATGATGATGAAGATGATGATGATGATGAGGAGGAGGAGGAGGAGGAGGAGGAGGAGGAAGAGGAGGAGGATGAAGACGAGAAGGAGGAAGGAGGAGGAGGAGGAGGACGAGGAGGAGGAGAAGGCCGGAGGAGGAGGAGGAGGGGGAGAAGGAGGAGGAAGGAGGAGGAGGAGGAGGGAGAGAAGAAGGAGGAGGATGAGGAGGAGGAGGAGGAGGAGTTCTGGAGTTCTGGGTGTGGCGACAGTGTCGGTTACGAAGGAGTGAAGCGGCTACAAGCCCTACCGCTTCCCGCTGGCCAGCTCGGCTTTTCTGCGAACCTTAGGCCAAAGGCCTCGGGAAATTCTGTCAACGTAATCCTTTCGATTGCCAGAAATCCCCCCCTCGCACTTGGCGGCTAACGCTCGAAGCTGTTGCGAAGCGAAACAACCGCACTTAGTGCAGACCCAGAGGTTTAAACCCGAGTGAAAGTTTGAAACATGAGATTCGTGAACAACCCCTCCCCAAGATGCACCCGTTGCCCAGGAGGAGGCCTATACGGAATCCCGTCCACGTTAATTAGGGAAAAGCAGGGGGAGCTCAACCAGTCGCTTTTACGAACCAAGGACGTGAAACTCTGACACCTGGAGCAGCTCTTTGCATTTTCCTTGAGACTATGAGAACTACTGAACATGGCTTGCTGCTTGCGCCTGCGCTTACCATCCTGCTCAGCTAAGAGACGCTCTTCGGCCTGAATGGCTTCGAGTGTGCTTTGGAGGATGCGCATGCGAACTGCGAAAATTTGTTGCTCGACACTGTGTATGCGTGCGCGGACGGATTCGGCAAGCCTGGCTAGATTTGCGCCTGCCGCTGCGAAACAAACTGCGATGGTCTTACCTAGTACAAGGAGACGGGGTGCTACACCTCGTACACTATCAACACCCTCAAGATGGGAATGGACGAACAGCACCGTACAAGAAAGCGACGACCCTCTCTCCTGTAGGACACGCCCGATTCGCCACCAAAGGTCCGCGTCGGGGCCGGAAGGGTCGAGCCACTTACGCTGATACCATCCTAAACTGACTGCATCATTATCTGTAGTGTATACGCAATGACCTGACGTATGCTGCACACATGTGAGGAGGCACCAAATCTGCCCCCTAACTACCGTTTGCCTGGTGCCAGGGAGGGCCCCCCACGCACCCATAGAAATCTCCATTCGCTCGTCAAGCTGTTGGAACGACACTATTCCGAGGCCTACTCGGCGGAGCAGGGGGTGGTTGGTATCTTTCCCCCCTCTCGCATCTCCAAACGCAAACAAAGGCCTATCAAACGTCCCCGAGCCGAGTGACTCGAAACTGCTATTGTCGCTGGTCGCCCACAATTCCGTCTCAGGTGGAGGGGGTACCTCCATCCAGGCCCTGGGAATTAAACCGCGGGTCCAATGGCATTATTCAGCTTCGGCCTGAGTGTAGGCCTTGGAAACTAAATCTTCGCTAAGTGCAAAAATCGGATGAGACGACTGGCAGCTACATCCCCAAATTCTGTGAAAACTTGTTTCTGGTACAAGCTTACACCTAGGACAGAGCACAGAGAAGGTCTGGCGGCAACGCGTCTGGCGTCGTGTCCGCGGCCAGGCCGCGCCCGCCGCCGCCGCCGCCAGCAGCAAACCAGAGAGCCTGAAGCCGCCAGGCGCCTGTTCCAGCTGAGCCAGCAGCTTCCTGCACGAGAAATTGCACACCCCGTTCTCCATGCCAGCCCCACCGTGGTGGAGCGCCGCCTTCTGCCACATCTGCGCCTGAACCGACTGCCCATACTCGAGGAAGAAAGGCTCGGGCACATCGAGGACGGAATGGCCAGTGAGGTTGTCGAACTTGAATTGCCAAGCCGAGCTGCCGCCAGGGATTGTCCACTCTGGCGGTGGATCTGGTGTCCAGCCTGCCTGCAGCAGGTAGGCAATGACAGCTCCCTGGGGTCCTCGGATCCTGCGGCAGCGTGCCTCAGGTGCGGGGCCAGCAAACTCGGTGGCCATCTGCTTCCACGACATGGCCACTCCTGCATGCACGGAAGGGCGAGAAGACCACACAGCCAACCACATACGCAAAGTGTCCGTCGGTAGCTTGCACTGCGGGTCGCGATCGGGGGCTTTCAGGTCCAGCTTTGTCGTCACACACCGTCCTGTCAGCCTGGGTCCGACCGCGTTGGCTAACTTGCGCCGTACCTGCTGCAACTGATCACCCCACACTCCGTGCAGCTGATGCCCGTACAGGCCTGCGGGCTGCGCGCCCTGGAGCTCCAAACGGCCTGGCACTCGATACCGACGAGTGGCACGTGCGAAGCCCACGATCTTCTTGGACATAGCTCGATGCTTGGCCGCTCGAGCACGGCGTGTGGCGCGCCCATGGCGGCGGCCTCCAGAAAAGGTCGCCGCCAAGATAGGCTGCCTGGCTAGCAACCTTGAGGCGGTACCCCTTGGCAGCCAGTCGCCGAAGGAGGAAGAGGAGGAGGAGGAGCAGGAGGGAGGAGGAGGAGGAGGAGGAGGAGGAGGAGGAGGAGGAGGAGGAGGAGGAGGAGGAGGAGGGGGAGGAGGGGGGGGAGGAGGAGGGCAAGGACGAACGGCAGCAGCAGGAACTGGAGTGGAAGCAGTAGGTAACAGGAGCAGCGCGAGGACCAGGTGAGGGCGTAGGATGTGAAAGGCGGGGGCGACAACGTTGAGGAACGACTCGGATCCTGAAAAGTGGCCCGCGCTGGGGCGAGCGCGCCGTTCTGAACGACGTGAGCACAGCCCCGATCCTAAAACGAGGCCCACGCTGCAGCGGCAACACCATTTTGGAAGGGCCGAAGACGTTCGGATTGGAAACGCACATAACAGAACATGCAACTCGGACCCATCCTGCGGTGTGCCCGTGTGGAAAAAAACATCTGCAGAGGGGGGCGCGCGACTCTCAGGCCGTCTTCGGAGGAGAGAGGAAGCTTTGATTCAGATTGAGCGATTGTGGAGGGGTCGGATAGGGAGGGGAGGAGGCGGAGGCATGATATTGAGGAGGAGACACATATTAGCAGGGCGAGCAGCAACAGGAGGGTGATAGACAGTTGGGAGGATCATCAGCAGCAGCAGGGAAAAGAGAGAAGCGACACGAGAGCGGTAGCAGGAGGGACGACGAGGGGGAGGAGGAGGAGCAGCAGCAGCAGCAGCAGCAACAGCAGCGCCAAAAGAAACACATCAAGGACGAGGAGCAGCACCCGCAGCAGGAAGTACGAACAGCATGGGGGGGAAGAGGATGATCACCTACCGCTCGGCGCACGCATTATCTGGCGCCTCTGGCGCGCCTCCAGATGACCTCCTCCTCCTCCTCCACCACCTCCTCCTCTTTTTGCTGCTGCTGTTGCTGCTGTTGCTGCTGTTGCTGCTGTTGCTGCTCCTCCTCCTCCTCCTCCTCCTCCTCCTCCTCCTCCTCCTCCTCGTCCAGGAGGAAGAGCGGTCCTCTCCAGTCATCCTCCTGCTCCTCGTCATCCCTCCCCCCCTCTCTCTCTCTCTCTCTTCTGAGCCCCCCGCCGCCTACGGAGGCATGCAGACCTTTGGGGACCGCTTGGGACCTCTATCGGGGCGTTCCGTGTCAGGCGCCTTGAGCGGCGACGCCCTTCCTTTGGCCCCTTCTCTTGGAGAGTCCGGGAAAACCTTCCCGGAGGAGCCAAGGGAGCACCGAGCCCCTCCCGAAGCCGAAGTGTGGTCCGTGTTCCAGCGGTGCTCCGTCCGTCTGTCCGTCTGTCTGTCTGTCCGTCTGTCCGCATGTCTGTCTGTCTGTCCGTCTGTCTGTCCGCCTGTCTGTCCGTCCGTCCGTCCGTCCGTCCGTCTGTCCGTCCGTCTGTCTGTCTGTCTGTCTACCTGTCTGCATAAGCAATTCGCGCGGATCTCTTGGCTCGGCGCTGGACCTTCATGTCCGCGCGCCCCTTGCCCAGCGCGCGAGGCGCGCGCGCGCGGGCTTCCCTGCCCCGTACAGTCAGTCACTGCCTCCCTGCCTCCCGCTCGCAGTAAGGCCGAGCGAACTTCCCCGCGCCCTGCAGGGCGCCTCCGTCCCTGACTGCATCTCTGCCTCTGACTGGGTGTGGTCGCGACGCCGCCCCGTGCCGGCTGCCGGGGGTACAGCACCAGCTTGGCCGCCCCGGGCGCCCCGCTGCGGTCCCCGCTGCGCGAGCGCAGTAGTCCCTTCCCCTCCTCCCGCGGCCGCTCCTCCTCTTCCCCGCCCTCTACTCTTGCAACCGGACAGTTCGCAATGCCGTCGCCCAGCTGGCCCAAGCGCGCGCGCGCGGACTGCCTCTGCCGCGCTGCGACGTGAAAAGGTGTCTCTGCGTCTGCCACGACGGAGGGCAACAGGGGTGGGACGATCAGTGCCTCGGGGTGCAGTACGATCACAAAAGGAAGGGGTGGCGGGTGGGGTGGCGGGTGGGGTGTGGGGTGGGGAGGGGGGGCAGATATCGAGAACGGGGTCAGGCTCTGACCGACGAGGCGGAGGCTGAGGCTACAGGGCTAAGCATGTGCCAGGGGCGTTTTTTTGGGGGGGCCCGACGGTTCCTGCGTGGTGCAAAAACGACCTCCTGCAGGGCGGGACCTGCCAGGAGGCGCGACCGACACGCTGCAGCAGGGGCGGCGACAAGCAGTGGCGCGAGGACGCCAGAAATAAATCCGAGGCGTGATCACGCCATCGGCACTCCTGCCACTGCGAACCAGAGCGTGACGTGTTCGCTCTGACAAGGTCGTTACACTGTACAGAGAGAACGAGGTCACCCGTTGAGATGGTGGTATCTCATGGCGTGGCCAGGTCTGCGGCACAGCCAAGTGCCAGAGGCTACTACGTGCATAGCACGGCCCCCATGCCACCCCAATGGGCTTCTACAAGTTGGGGGTGCCTTACAAATCTGAATTCGAGTAATGACAAGTTGGCCAAGCAGCGCCAGATCGGCTAGGCTCCCATGCGATTTACAACTCTGAATTCGGGCAGCGAGACACAGCGGGCCGACTACGAGCCCCACGGGCGGCCCCAGACAAGGACGCGCCTGGCTGCAGGAGGCGCCACACGCAGAAGGCACCCACACGCCACCTCTGGGAGGAGCCAAGGCCGCGCAAACGGCGATGTTGGTTCACGGCGATGCTGGGAACCCGACTTTTGTGACGCCGAGCTCGCGCAGAACAAATGGTAGGAAATCGTGAACCACACCTTCCTGCATTCCAAACATGCGCGCATGCATCGAGCGAAAACGACGCAGCAAATCGCAGGAGAGCGCCAACCACGATGTCCCACAATCGGTTCGGCCACGAGGCACTCCCACCCACCATGCCGAAGCCTGCATCGCCGCTACCTACACGTCGTTCATCTCTAATCGTGCTCATTTCTAATTGCGCTCGTTTCTAATTCTTCCTGGCCCCCTAGTGGCCAGGAAGAGGCCCAGGATAGAACAATTAGAAATGAAAGGATCTTGGCCCCCCAAAAAATCAAAGAACTTTGGAAGCATCAGGAATGAACAGTGTGTACATCGCCGTTGGCGCGTCTGCGGAGGCGGCGGGCCGAGCCCCAGGAGCCCACCGCGGGGCGACCTCGAGCAGCAGCACATGCACGGGAACCGGCCCTCGCGAGGAGCACCGGCCGAGCGAGACCCTGCTGCTCCCGCGCTCCTCGAGCGGGGCGCTGGCCTATGCCGGCACCGTCCGAGACGCCCAGGCTTAGGTCGGGCCTGTCCCCCATACAGGGGGATTTTGGACGAAAAATCAAAAATACCCCAAGAAACTCCAAACATGATCAAAAATAGTCAAAAAAAAGTCTCATGACAACTTCTTAAACTATTTTTGAATATTCCTCCTGTAGAGGGACAGGCCCGACTCAAGCCCAGGCCCAAATGGGGGGCCGCCTCGAGCGGCGCGAGGAGACGGCCTACCAGCGAGCTGCGTTGCACCCACTGCTGCCCAGACATCCTGGTGGGCTGGTTTCCCACCGCCACCACCAGAAGCAGGAGGCGGAGAGGGTCCTTCTTCTCCTCCTCCTCCTCCTCCTCCTCCTCCTCCTCCTCCTCCTCCTCCTGCTCCTCCTCCTCCTCCTCCCCCTGGTCCTCCTCCTCCTCCTCCTCCTCCTCCTCCTCCTGCTCCTCCTCCTCCTCTTCCTGCTCCTCCTCATCCTCCAACTTCTGATATCGTGGTGGTGGAAAACAGGCCCATCACATCCGGCCGCCCCAATTCCTTCGATGCACGGGCTCGGGAAGTTCGGACCACTTCCCCGGGGGCCCGTTTTTCGTCCTCAGTCTTTTTTGGCGCTCCCGAGGCCCGGCGAGGGCCCCCAAAGGCAGAAAAAACAGCTAAAATCCCGACGCTCCCACTAAACGGGGAAACGCGTCGGATCTCTGGGCGGCTGTCACTGGGTCGCCCCCGCTGGAGCGACGACAAGAAGCGGAGCCCACGCAAGATGGCACAGCGACCTCACGCCGCGCCTTACGCGGGCGGGCCGCCTCCAGTGCGGCACGCTAGACTTGCCACGAGGGCGCGCACGCGCGACCTTACGCGGGAAGCTTGCCTTGGTCTATGTTGTTCCCCTCGTGCTTAAGGGCTGCATCCCAGAACGAATTTCGAGCAGCCATAGAAGTATCGAAACAGTGTCTGCCCGACACGCTGGCGAGGTGTCGAACAAGCATCGCCTCTCGGGGCCCGGCACGTGAAAACCCTCCAGCTTCGGCACTTCCCTGGTGCTCGAAAGTCCTCCTGGTGGTCAAGGCTAAAGTGGACGGTCTCCCCCGGGGCCGTAGGCGACCCGAGGAGGGGAGGGCGAGGAGGGGGAGGAGGAGGAGGAGGAGGAGGAGGAGGAGGAGGAGGAGGAGGAGGAGGAGGAGGAAAAGGAGAAGGAGGGGGAGGAGGAGGAGGAGGAGGGGGAAGAGGGGTAGGATGACGGGTCGCCTAAGCCCTTCGGAGAAGCCCTCCAGGCTAAAGTAGGTTGAAACATCATAAACCGATGCAGGCACCTGACTTTCGCGCCCCGCGCCCCGCGAGGCGCGAGGTGCGACCAATTTCGCGCCCTCGCGCCACACCCTTGGGCCGGCCGCTCTGGCCCAGACCGCGACGCCTGAACTGCGGCCCGCTGCGCTTGCGCATGCCATGACAACTGAGCGTTATTTTCTTCGGCGTTTCGAAGTGCGACTGTTTGGAAGGGTGCAACCCCTGGGGGAACTGCAACCGCTCGAACTGGGCGCCAAAAAACAGCCAAGATCTACTCCATGGGGGGGGGGTCGGGGCCCGCGCCGATCGGCAAAACAATGAATAAACAACGATCACCAATGGACGCCCTGACAGTCCGATCATTGAACCAAAAGTGTGATTAAAATGTCGTAGAAATATTTTACTTCAAAAAACAAAATGGTTTTAACCATGCTGTTTTACATGTGGGAGACATGTTTAGAACATGCTTTAAACACCTGGGAGATCTTTGGCAACATGCTTCCTCTAAATGTTTAACGCCCGAAGTGGGTACGGAAAACATGGGTACAATGCCCAGCAACAAATGTTGCCCCACACCAATAGCGGCCGCTGTTGGGCAGGCGGCCTTCTGTCTCAAACTGAACACAGGCCGCGGCGGCGCGCACAGCGAGCCCTGTTCAAAATGAACAGGAACTGCTGTTGGGCAGTGTGCCCATTCTTTATGTGCTCATTTCCCGTGGCTGTAAAGAATTAGCGCGAATTCCGCCATGCAAAGAGATGGAACACAACCTAAGCGTAACCGAGCACGGATTGAGAAAAAGTGCTTCCGCGCTTCGCGTGTACTTTTGCATTTGCACTGGCTGCCGGAGACCTTGCCGGAGGCGGGAGCTCGTGGCCTTTGCATGACGAGTTCCAGCGTCACGAACTGATTTCGCGCTAATTCTTTGCATCCACGGTAGCTCGTGCCGATCCGCGGGCCGCCGTCCACACCTCTTCGCGCCCCACCGCGGGAGACCCGGCTCTCGCGCGCGACTGCCCGCGCGGCCGACCCCGCTTCGGCTCCCTCGCTCGCCCGGTCGGTGCGCGGACGCGGTGCCCCTCGGAGCGGCCGCTCGCCCTCCCGCGGCCGCCCCGCCGGCCGCGCGAGGGGCCTACTGAAGGGGCCCTGGGACACACAAATAAGCACACACACACAAATAACAGGATTACTACCCATACTTTCAAATATTTTCTGGGTTCTTGTCTTCCCCCCCACTTCTCATATTTTCCCATCTGTTCTTGGGAACTGACGATGACTTGTGTCTGTGTGTGTGTGTTTTTTCTCCCTCCTGACCTACTGGCGGCCGCTCGCGCAGCCGCAGCCGCCGGGGAGCCCGCACGCGCCCGCGCCGGCGCGCGCTGGCGGCGGCAGCGCGTGGGCCAGCGCCTCGCGGACGCACTCCTGGATCGGGGGCGCGCAAGCGTAGATTATTCTCTTGCACAGCTGTGTTCTAGAGCTCGGACCTCTTTATCTTCGTTCGTCGTAGTCGTTCGCTCGTTCGTCGTTCGTCTTCCCCCTCTGGCCACAGAAGGAAGCTCCTGGAGGAAGGAGGCGAAAGCCTCCTGTCCCTCGCAGCTCCTTGGTGCATGAGCCAGGGCACGCGTGCCACTTGTTTCGATCCGTGGATTTGGCGCGCGGTCGCGAGATCCACGGATCGGGGGAGGCGCCCGCGCCAGAATGCGGCCGGTGCCGCCCCGTGCGGCGGCGAAAATGCGCGATCTCCCATGGAAAGTGGACCCGCCGCTAATCCACGCCCCCTTGATCCATGTTTGCAATGGCCTGGGAGGAGGGGGACGCGGCACACAGCCAAGAAGCTGAAAGAAGGACCGCAGCTGATAAGCAACAGCAGCACCCCGAGCCTTTTTTGGGAGGGGACCTGAGTTGGGAGGGCCAACAGCACGAGGGATACGGGGGTCGTTCCAGCAGATGCATCAAACCCGAACCGCCCAGAACTGCGGTCCCTCATGCGAAGACGGGGGCCTGAGTGAGGCCGCGCCTTCATCGTTTAAGTCGGGTTCGGCTTAGGTCGGGCATGTCCCCCTGCAGGCGGGTTTTGGGCAAAACCTTAACTATTCCAAAGAAAATACAACGAAAGAGCAAAACAAATACGAAACAGATCGTCCCACAACTATTTTTGGATTATGTTTGAAATGTCCTCCTGTAGAGGGACATGCCCGACTCAAGGTTAGAGGGTTCCTCTGGCTACCGACATGAGCATCGACAAATGCACCAAAGTCGCCAAAAAGCGCAACAAAAAACGTCGCCTGATTATATTTTTGCTATTTTCGAATACTCCTCCTGTAGAGGGACATGCCCGACTCAAGGCTAAGGGGTTCCTCTGGTCACCGATCTGAGCATCGGGCCTCCCGGGGGGGCTCTGGCTCTCTGGCCGCTCCTCCGCTGTCGTGTGTGGGGGGGGCGTGGCCGAGGCCCGCGGTGGCCAGAGCAGCCCCCGCCGCGCTCCTTCTGCCCGCGCTCCGCGGTGGCCAGAGCAGCCCCCGCCGCGCTCCTTCTGCCCGCGCTCCCCGTGGCAGCACGAGGGGCGCGTGAGCCCTCGTGGGTTTCGGTCGGGCAGGTCCCCCCTACGGGCGGATGTTGGGCGAAAAATCAAAATATGCAAAGAAGTAGCCCAGAAAATAGCAAGAACAGATACCAGAAAGATCGTCCCCAGACTATTTTGGTCGTGACTATGTTTGAATATTCCTCCTGCAGAGGGACATGCCCGACTTAACACCCGCTGCATGCAACAGATTTCATACCCCCCCCTTCCCTCTCTTGCCCTCTCGTCCGGCCCGGGCGGGGCAGAGCGCGTGCCCGATGGCCGCGGACGTCCACCACCACGCCGTGCTGTGGAGGACCACGGCAAAATCAGTGCCACCGCTTGGCGGACTCAACGTGAGCAGGGACCGACCGTCCCAGCAGTCCTATAGGCCTACCACGGAATTCTCTTACAACCCAGAAGTGCCTTAAGAACAAGAACGCTGTGCTTAGAACGTGAACCCGATGTGTGAAAAAAAAGACACTCCGCATGGAGTTCTTCGGCCGGCGCTGGACCCCCCGCCGACCTGGCGCGAAGAGGCCCCGCCACGGGAGGTCCACGGCCGAGCCGCGAAGTCCGCGCGGACCTCCGACCGTCTGCAGTCATCGTGCCCATTGCCATGCGCCCTACAGTCATCGGCCTGACCTCAGGAACGATACATAAGGAACGAAGCTCATGCTTCTTCCAAAGAGTAACGCATAAGGAACGATACATAAGACACAACGTATCAGGAACGAGAAATAACGCATGCAAGCCTAAGAAACGACCGGGCCCCTTTTGAACAGCAAGTGTTCCCCATTCAAGCCGCTCACTGTCGGGGGGCGCTCAAGAAGGAACGAAGGGGGCCCCCCTATGGCATTGGGGGGGGAGGCATAGCTCTTGAGCGCCCCCTGCGGCACAGGGGGGCGCTCAAGAAGGAGCGAAGGGGCTTTTTTGTGGCCACGGCGAGCCTCGGCCGCGCACAGGTCCCCCGACCCAGATCTGAGGAGCGGCCCGACAACCAACGCCCTTCCCGAGCCCCAAGGCAGGCCTTCTTGAAGAAGGCCTGCCTTTGGGCGTTACGTCATTTGGGGGGAAAGGGGGAGAGGGGGGGTGGCGCATTGGGGGGGGAGTGGCGTTACGTTGTAGGGGGGGGAGGGCGGGGCCTATAATGCCCATGATGTCCCAAGCAATAAAGAAAACGTGCTCTTTCAGCGTCCTAACGGCGTGCGTGCTCATGCAGCTGTTTCCCGCTCCGCGCTCCAGAGGCAGCGCCCAGGGCCCGCGCACCTCCTGACGGGGGGGCGAAAAAGGTGGCTGCAGGGGCCAGGGTGACGCTGGCGAAAACCGCCCCGAACAGCCCCTGGAAGGAGGTCCAACAGTCAGCCCGTCTGTTTTTGTCCATATGGGGAGGGCGTTGGAGAACAAACCAGTAGATGTCAGCCAGCGTGGACCCCAAACAATGATTTCTTGTACTCTATACGGTGCAGTCTGGGCTGTACAGTCAATGTGGTGCGATGTAGATGGTGCGCTCGACGTGGTGCAGTCTATCTGGTGCAATGCGAAGTGAAGCGCTGCAAATCAATTCAACTTGACGCTGCGCTCTGTAAATCAATGCGACGCAAAGCCATGCGATGTCCTGAAAGCCCTGCGAAACCATGCAAAATCGTGCAAGGTCATGCAAAGATGTGCACTGCTATGCAATGCAATGCGCAGCAATGCAACGCCAACAAGAAACAAGGCAACGCACTGCAAAGCAATGCAAGGCAACGCACGACCACGCCATTGCATTGCAACGCAATGCAATGCAATGAGATGCACTGCGATTGCAGTGCACTGCGACTGCAATGCAAGAAAGGAATGCCAAGCAACGAAAAGCAATGCAACGTAAGGTAATGCAAAGCATGGCGAAGCAATCTGCGCGGCGAACTCTGACGGCGGCGACGAGCGGCGGCGGTGGCGACGTGACGGCGACGGCGACAACATAGCCGCCAGACCGCCGCGCAGGCCCAGACGATGGGCGGTAACGAAGCGGCGACGGGGCGGCGACGCCGACAACATAGCCGCCAGGCCGACGAACGAGCCCAGCTCCTCATCTGAGGGGCAGCGATGGGGGGGGGATAGGCATAGGTGGGGATGCATCGATCTGTAATCGGCGATACATCGACGACGGATCGGCGATAGGCCTCCGATAGTGGATCCGCACCTTACTGGGCAGGTTGTGGCGATCGGGCCCCTATCGGCGGTCAATGGGCGATTGCGTGTCGATGCATCCCCCCCTATGCCTATCCCCCCCCTATCGTTGCCCCTGGTTATTCCGATTCCAGAATAAGTGTAAGCATGGTTCGGGGAATGTGGAGCTCGGTGTCTGAAAACCCGGTCGAACACCGATTGGGGCCTGACCACGGAGATCACCGCCGCCAGCATCAGAGAAGGGATCTTCCAGGGTCCGAAGCCTCGCGAACACATCTTTGAACGAACGCCCCCGCCGCAACAGCACCGCGAGAAGGTCTGAGCCCCCTCGGGACCCAGCTCGCCAGTGGGCGCTGCCCTCCCGCTATGTCGATCTCGGATCGCTTCGGATCGGACTAGAGTCGAGATTCGGAAGCATGTCTTTCACATCGGGTCTGGGGCGCCCTGGCTCAAGGGCCCTCAACGGCAGCGGACAGCGCAGGGATGCCATGGGGGACGAGGAGAGACAACCAAGAGGAGACGAGAGGGATGAAGCAAGAGGGCGAGACAACTCAATGGTACACGCGCGGTGCCCAGCTGCGAGGTCCGAGGCGGGGGCTTCGGGAGGGGGCGCCCTTTGGAGGCGGCCTGGCGGCCCTCGTCCCTCAGACGTCCCTCCGCTCGCTGCGGCGCCAAGACGAGGCCAAGCCGCTGGAGCATCCAGCCGGGTTCGTCCCTGGACCCCGCCTGGGGATCTGATTTCTGTCGATGCGGGGTACCCGGAAGTCCCGACTGCTGCCCCAGGGCCGTTTTGCTTTCTTCCTCCCCTGCAAGCAACGATCCACGGACGACGATCTCAGAATCTTCGGCATCAGTCGGCCCGGTCGGCTTGGTGAAAGTTTCCCCTGGGCTGGTTTTAAATCCCGCGAGCCGTTTCTTGACGGCCCCTGGGCTGGGCTGGTGGGCACCCAAAGGCCGAAACCGGCCAAAAACCTTCCGCCGTGATTTTTTGTTACCGAGCGGGCATGTGTGGGAACCCCAAACTTGTTGGGGTTATAACTCGAATGTCAGGCGGCCGTTCTTGAAGATCCGGCCAGAATCTGGGCACCTCCGGAACGCGCTCGGCGAGGCGCAGCTGCGGGAGAGCGTCCCGAGGCTAGAAAACCGCCGAGAACTGGCGAAAGCACCCGAAAACCGCGAACCTCGAACATCCCAAACTAGAGGCCATGCAGATGGGGTCGGAGCAGATGGACTCATTAGTCCTTTGCGCGATCCAGGCCTCAATCTGTTTTGCGGTAGTTCAGACGCCATGGTCCTTGCACTCGTCAGCCCTCAGACTGCCAGTTCGCTAGACCATCCTTGCTTGAGCCCTTCTGCGGGGACCCATTGAGCCAGGAGGAAGGCTACAAGCCAGTCGGAAGAAATAATATTAAAAGTAGGACGGCAGGTACATTAGATTGGGTTTATGCCTTCCCAAAGAATAACAAACGTCGGAAAACAGATCGGCTCTTGAAGTAGGAAGGCGCCTAATACATACATACATACGCATCTCGATATATATATATATATGTATATATATGTGTGTATGTGTATACAAATATGTGTATATACATACATATATGTATATACACATACATGCGTATATATACATATATATATATATATATACAGTTATATACATTATGTACATATAAATATGTCCATATGTATACGTACATGTGTGTATTGAGATTGGGGAATATAAACATAACGACCTTCAACGATCAACGAATATGATGATGAGAACGAGGAGCAATCTCCCCACGTGAAGCGCCCACCGAGAGGTGCAGGTCCATGCAGAAATCGAAACAACTGCTGAACCTCGCCCGGCACCGCGGGCGCCAGGGAGCCCGAGGCGAAGCTGGTCGGAGGATCGCGCCGCATCGCCGATGCATCGGCGACGCCGGCGTGGAGAAAATCGGGATCCGCATCGGGGAACATCGCCGATGCATCGGCGATGCTGCGCGATCCTCCGACCCCATCCACTCCGATCCCCATCTGGGAGGCCAAGACCGGCCCCGCCCTGGGGGTCCTGGATCAGGGCGCGCCCTGGATCGCCTCCGCCGAGCGCTGGCGACACCCGCCGGCGCAGGTGCTCCTGGAGGGAGAGCAAGCCGCGGCCATGACTGAGACCGAACGCGGAAACGTCGGCGCCGATCTTGGTCACCGTCCATCGTGGTCACCGTCGACTTTTGTGGATCATCCTGGCGAGTCGGCGGCGGCCTGCATGGACCATGACCAAGGTCGGCGTCGATGCGACCTCTTGTGGTCAGCGTGTTTCTTCCCTCCCTTGTTGGGTGTGGCCGTGATGCCGCCCCGCGCCCGCTGCCAGGGGTGCAGCACAGGCTGGCCGCTCCAGCCGCTCCACAGCGACGCACCTCGCCATGGGAGGTCATCCTCCCCCTCCTCCTCCTCCTCCTCCTCCTCCTCCTCCTCCTCCTCCTCCTCCTCACTCCTCCTCCTCCTCCTCCTCCTCATCCGCCTCTCCGCCTCCCTCCTCCTCCTCCTCCTCCTCCTCCTCCTCCTCCTCCTCCTCCTCCCTCCTACCTCGCCGCCGCTTCCGCCTGTCTTTCCCTCCTCCTGCCGCCGGTTACTGTGCGCTTTCCGTGGCACGGACCGCCTGAGCGCGCGTGCGGACTGCCTCTGCCGCGCTGCGAAGTACGTAAACGCTGCCTCAATACATGTTTGCGCTTCCTCCTCCTCCTCCTCCTCCTCCTCCTCCTCCTCCTCCTCCTCCTCCTCTCCTCCTCCTCCTCCTCCTCCTGTTCCTCCTTCCTCCTCCTGTTCCTCCTCCTCCTCCTCCTCCTCCTCCTCCTCCTCCTCCTCCTCCTCCTCCTCCTCCTCCTCCTCCTCCTCCTCCTCCTCCTCCCGCGAGCTCCGGCAGCAACACCAGCAGCAGCACCCACAGCTCGCCGCAGCTGCCCAGGCCGCCGCTGGCCGCCGCACCTGCCGCGGCCGGGGCCGCCGCGCCCCCGCCGGGGCCGAAGAGCAGCGGGGGGAACCCGCGCAGGGCCGCGGGGGGGCCTGGCAGGGCAGGAAGCCCATATTCGGCGGTGGACAAACCTCCCTTTGGTAAACCTCCCCTTACTGAAAACGGCCTGGGACCGAAACCGACGGCCCTGGACCCGCAAAAATGACGGCCGCGACGCCCTCTCGCGAACCGAAAACTGCCAATTCGCTAATCGACGTGTCAGGGTAGGAGGTGTGTCCACCCCCGACATATTCGGTGATGGACAGGGCCCCATTAGTAAAACGTGGTTTAATGAAAACGACTTCGGGCCCAAACCTGGCGGGCGCAAGCCTGGAAAAGGACGGCCGCGGCACCCTTTCGAGTACCGACAACGGACAGTTCACTAATCGAGGTGTCAGGGTGGGGGTTCTGTCCACCCCCGACTTATCGGCCACACGCAAGAGTGACCCCAGGCAAGGGTGACCTTCAGTACGCGGTTCACGGGGGCGCTGGGTGGCCAAATTCAAGCACGCAAGCAGCCAGTATCGCATCGAGCTCGGCCATCGGGGGGGGCCCCGATGAGCCCGCACCAAAGGTCACTCCGGCGAAGGGTCACTCTAGTCGACCTTTGAGGGCGAAGATCGGCAGGAGGAGGAGGAGGAGGAGGAGGACGAGGAGGAGGAGGAGGAGGAGGAGGAGGGAGAGGAGGAGGACGGGTCGCCTAAGCCCTTCGGAGAAACCCTCCGAGGTCCCCTGGAAATCGTCGGAGATCTGGAGACCGTCGGAGATCCGCGCCTCGTCGTCGTCGTCGTCGTCGTCGTCGTCGTCGTCGTCGTCGTCGTCGTCGTCGTCGTCGTCGTCGTCGTCGTCGTCGTCGTCGTCATCGTCGTCGTCGGCATCGTCGTCGTCGTCGTTGGCGTCGTCGTCGTCGTTGTCGTCGTCGGCGTCGTCGGGATCGTCGTCGTCGTCATCGTCGGAGATCTCCGTGCCGGCGCCGGCTTCCAGGGCGCCCCGAAGGCCGTCGTGCCCCTGCGAGGCGCCGGCGCGTGTCAGGCGCCCGTAGGCGTGGCAGAGCTGCGCAAAGGCGGGCGCCGCCCACAGGCGGCCCATCACCTCTGGAGGGGCGAGAGCGGGTGCAGGCGGTGACGGCAGTGGGTAAGGCTGGATAAGGGGCCGATTGGATAAGCACTCTGGGGCCCGGAAGCCGGTGGAACTCCGATCGTGGAGTGGCCATGGATGCCACCGCCGGCCTCATCATACTCACTAGATAATTAAGAAATCCTCCGCCCGCATGAGATGGATACCACCGCTGGCATTGGATAAGGAACCGATTGGGTACAGTCGACCCGTATCATAAGGACGCACGATGAGGATGCAAGGGCCTTGGAAGGCCATTTCGAAGCTTTCCGAGCGGGGCGCGGCCAGCGAAAGTGGCTAAGGATGCACCGAGGAGGCAAGGAAGCAAGGGTACTCTTGGGAAGGCTGCCCATCCTTAATATGCGAGTTGACTGTAAATAATATGAAACCTGGAAGCCGGCGGAACTCCGATCGTGGCTTGGCCATGGATACATTTTATTCATTTGATGAATTAGGAATCCTCCAGGGTCTGAAGCCTCCTGGATTCAGAAGCCGGTGGAACTTCAATCGTGGATTGGTCATGGATACCACCGCCGCCCTCATCAGATGATAAAAGGAATCCTCCAGGGTCTGAAGCCTCCTGGGAACATTGCTCAACGAACGCACCCACCAGAATTTCTCGGAGGTCCGCGCGGATTTCTTTGATCGTCGCTGGGCCGGGGAACGCGCGGGGGCGGCGCCCGAGACGCCGCCAGGGGGGCCCAGCGCCGATCCTTCAAATCCTCCTGGACCTCCGAGAAATCATGCTCACGCCGCTTCTTGCTCAAAGTCGGTCTTGCTTCTGCTCTTGTTCTTGCTCCTGCTGCTCCTGGAGGGGGCACGCCCCCGCGCGCGAGCCGCACCCGAATGCCGGCGGCGCACGCGCCCTGGAGGCTCCGGCTCATCGGTCCTCAGACCCCTCCAGTGGTCGCCGGTGCATCGGCGATGCAGCGCGATGCTCCGACCCCGTCTGCTCGGACCCCCTCTGGTCGGGCAGCTACGGACCCGGGTCCATGATTGACCCGGGGCGGTCGGGCTGTGCAGGATCCCGCCAGATCCTGCAGGATCCTGCAAGAGCCTGCGCGCAGGCCCGGGTCAGTGCACCCCTGGCCTTGCAGGATCCTGCGAGATCCGGCGCGTTGGCTGACTCCCGTTTGCATGGATCCCCGCGCGCGGTGCCCGCATGTGGGCGCCTTGTGGGCGCCTCGTGCGCTGCGCTGGGCCCTCGAGCGCACTGGAACCCCATTCCGGCCTGCGAGCCGCAGCCCCTGACGCAGACCGAAGGGGAACGAACAGAACCTCGGCTGGCCGCGCCTGGCGCCTTCGCGGGCGGGCGCGTGCAAGGCGACGACGCTGCGCTGCCGAGAGGAGGAGGCGGATCGACTGTGGGGAGGTCAACAGGTACCGACATCGCTAACCCCCGGAACCTCTTCCGGGGTGCCTTCTGACCAGGATTTCGCGGCGAATCCAGCGGTGGCGACGAGGGCCGCGCCCAGGAGGCCGAAAAAGGGGAAACGGGCGAAGGGGTAGCGGTATGGGTACCTTTTCCTCTTCCATCCTCCTCCTCCTCCTCCTCCTCCTCCTCCTCCTCCTCCTCCTCCTCCTCCTCCTCCTCCTCCTCCTCCCTCTCCTCCCCCTCCTCCTCCTCCTCCTCCCTCTTTTCCTCCTCCCTCTTTTCCTCCTCCTGCCTCTTTTCCTCCTCCTCCTCCTCCTCCTCCTCCTCCTCCTCCTCTTCCTCCTCCTCCTTCCTCCTCCTCCTCCTCCTCCTCCTCCTCCTCCTCCTCCTCCTCCTCCTCCTCCTCCTCCTCCTCCTCCTCCTCCTCCTCCTCCTCCTCCTCGCCTCCTCCTCCTCCTCCCCTCCTCCTCCTCCGCCTCCTCCTCCTCCTCCTCCTCCTCTCCTCCTCCTCCTCCTCCTCCTCCTCCTCCTCCTCCTCCTCCTCCTCCACTCCCTCCTCCTCCTCCTCCTCCTCCTCCTCCTCCTCCTCCTCCTCCTCCTCCTCCTCCTCCTCCTCCTCCTCCTCCTCCTCCTCCTACTCCTCCTCCTCCTCCTCCTCCTCCTCCTCCTCCTCCTCCTCCTCCTCCTCCTCCTCCTCCTCCTCCTCCTGCCTCCGTCCTCCTCCTCCTCCTCCTCGCCGGCTCCCTCCTCCTCCTCTTCCTCCTCCTCCTCCTCCTCCTCCTCCCTCTTTCCTCCTCCTACTCCTCCTCCTCCTCCTCCTCCTCCTCCTCCTCCTCTGAGACTGGCCCTCCCCCGATCGCCTCCCGCAGCTGCGCCCCGTCGCCGGCCTGCAGCAGCCGGCGCAGCACCTGCGGCTCCGCCGCCGCGGCCGCGCGCAGCCAGCGGCCCACGGCGCCCTCGGCCTCCGCGGCGCTCAGGCCAAGCGCGCCGCCGAGCCCCTCGGCGCGCAGCGCGCCAGAGGACTCGCCGTCGTCGTGATCGTCGTCGTCGTCGTCGTCGTCGTCGTGATCGTCGTCGTCGTCGTCGTCGTCGTCGTCGTCGTCGTCGTCGTCGTCGTCGTCGTCGTCGTCCTCCTCCTCCTCCTCCTCCTCCTCCTCCTCCCTCCTCCTCCTCCTCCTCCTCCTCCTCCTCCCCCTCCTCTCCTCAGAGGCGTCCTTCCCAGATCGCCGACGAGCTGAGTTGACGTCCGTCCTCGCGCCTCTTTCCTCGATGCTGGCCCTCGAGGGCAGTCCTCGGGCATGGAAGATTCTGGAGGTAGGAAAGGGGTGTGGCATAAGGGGTGTGGTGCCAATCGTGGAAATCGAGATGCTACCTACGATAGGTGGCATCGCCAGATTCAGCCTTGGCACCACACCCCTTTATGCCACACCCCTTTCCTACCTCCAGAAAAATGGGCCTGGGGCGAAAGAACAAGCCCCGGGGACGGGGTCGGCCCAGACCTGCGACGCCTTGCATTTCTCGAGGCGGAGGCCCTGAAAGTCCAGGCCTCGTCCCCAGAGCCAGTGTTCCATCGCGGGCCGTTTTATTTAGGGTCCCGAGGCCCAGCGAGGGCCCCTGGAGGCCGAGAACGGCCAAGAACCTCCCGTCACGATTTTGCCACGACGCTGGCGCGTCTTGGGGGGAGCTCTGGGGCCACGGCAGGCAGGCAGTCGTACACCCGAAGGTGCTTAGGACACTGGTGTGGAACAACTGAGACTATACAGGTCGGGCAACAATACAACTGCAACTGAACCGTTCGAAACACATGTTGCCAACCTGACAGTTGCGTCTTGACGATCCTGCATCGTGCCAGAGCACTACTCCTGGGACCCCGACAGTCCTGAACGGCACAGCTGAGGTTGCAATGTCGCCCGAGCGGCGGCGGGACTTCAACAATCCTGGGGCAAAATGTTCCTCGCGTCAGAACAGAGGAAGAACAACACACACACACACAAACTTAAACTTTTGGAGCTCCGCGCGGATCCAAGAAATCCGCGCGGAGCACCAGAAGTTTATGTTTATGTGTGTGTGTTTATGTTTGTGTGTGTGTGTTCGTTTTCTCCCTCTATTCTGACACGAGGAGCCTTATTGTTTTTGTGTTTTTTCTTCTTCTTCTTCGACAGAGGTGGGCTCCGCGACGAAAAATCACACCGTCGGGCGCCTGGGCCCGCGCCGCCGGAAGCGCGGCGGAGGGCGGCGCGCCGGCGGCGCCCGCGGGCTCGCCGCCCAGGGCCGCGGCCAGCGCGCGGGTCAGCGAGCGGCCGGCGGCCCTGGCTCGGGGCGGGGGGCTTTGCACACAGGACCACCGCCTGGGGGCTCGATGTTCGCGGGCCTCCACAGGCGGTGGTTACGGTCAGGTCGGGCGTGTCCCCCTACAGGCGGGTTCTGGAGGAAAACTTCGAAATACTAGAAAGGATCAAAAATAGCCACAAGGATTTGAAACATCGTCCCCAGACTATTTTCTGACTATTTTTCAATTCGGCCCGACTTAAGGATCTGGACCCATATTTTGGCCCGCGGAGGCCAACACATGTCCCCGTCCACCGCCCGCCGGGTTCCCAGGACGTCGGCTCCCGGGCCGTGGACATAAATCCCCGCCTCGCGCCTGGGCACCGAGGCGACGCGGAGCGGCTGCTGCCGCAGGCCCTCGCCGTCCCCCTCGGGCTGGGCGCGCAGCTGCAGGTAGCCCCGAGGGCGTCCCGTCTGCTGGTCCACGCGGAGCATGCCCTCCGCCACCTCCGTGCCAACCGACATCGAGTTTCGGAGATCGGGTCGGATCGGCACGCGCATCGAATCTCGCCACCGCCCGGACGTCCATGTCCCCGTGCATGCTTCGGTTTCGCGCGTGCATTTTGTTCGCACGCAGGATGGCCCAACATGTTCCTCAATGGTCTTTGCCGAAAGCAAATGCGCACGTCCGAGCGATGCCAAGGGATCGGGCCGCACGGGCACGGAGTCGGAATCGGATCGGAGCGGCCGCGCCGAAGTGCACAGCAGCGCCGTGCAGGAGAGGGGCCGCATCGCGCCGTCGGAACATGTCGGGATCGAGTCATCATCATCATCATCATCATCATCATCATCATCATCATCATCATCATCATCATCATCATCATCATCATCATCATCATCATCATCATCATCATCATCATCATCATCATCATCATTATCATCATTATCATCATTATCATCAGCATCATCATCATCAGCAGCAGCATCATCAGCAGCATCATCATCACCTCCGACAGGGCGGCCCAGTGCGTGGGGTACTTGAAGCTGGCCACGTCCAGTATGAGCACGCGGTCGGTCTCCGCGTGGTACCCGCCGATCGGGGAGAAGTGGCCCACGCCCGTCTGCCCCAGCGCCTCGCGGGCGTAGCAGACCACGAGGCACTCGCGCTCGCCGCTGCGGCTGGTCGCGCGCACGGTCGCCCGGAACTCCTCCCCGAGGGGGGTCGGGGGGGAAGGGGGAGGGCGGGGGGGGGGGACAAAGTCGGGTGTTGCTAGAAGTGCCCCTGGCCCAAGGTACCCTCAGGATTTCCAGGGAGGCCTCCACGGCCTCCGGAGAACCCCTCGCGAGGCCCAGAGGGCCCTCGGGGCTCCAAAATGAAGCCAAAATCTGGGGGCACCTTGGGCCAGGTGCCTCTTCAGCAACCCCCGACAACGAGGCACCACGGACCGCTACCCCCCGGACCTCTCCTGAGGCGCCTTCTGGCCAGGACTCCCAGGAGAATCCAGCCGTGGCGCTGAGAGCTCGCCGGGACGAGCAGCGGCACCGGCGCATACCCTGGCCATCGCTCGGACTTCCTGTGTTTTTTGTTTCGGTCTCGTGAGTGGCTTTTTCGCCAAGTGATCAGGGATGCTCCTCGATGGTCCTCGCCGAAAGGACAATGCACACGGCCGAGCGATGCCAAGTCTCTTCCGCCTCCCGAGCTCCTCCTCGAAGCTCCGGCGCGAGCGCGGGCCCTCTGCCGCGGCGGGCGCGCGCCTGGCCGTGACCCCGGCGCCGTTGCAGCTGGCCAGGCGGCCGAACATGTCGAAGCTGAGGCCTTCCTCGCGCACCCTGCCAGGCATGAGTGAAGGGGAACTGGAACACACAACTAAATTCGGATATTTTCTGGGCTTCTGGCTTCCATCCCACTTCCCATATTTTCCATATTTCTGGGGAATCGACGATCCATTGTGTCTGTTTGCGAACCGACCCCCCGAAGCGGCTCGCCGCGCCAGGCTCCGGCTGGCAGCGGCCGCTGCCGGCGAAACGGACCGAAGCGAATCGCATCGGAACCGCGGCCCTATAGGCTGGCGAGCCGAGGCGCACCGCGTCGACTCGTGGGCGGCCCGGCCTGCTCGGGCTCGAGCAGCAGCCGAGGTTCAGCTCGTTGAACCTGCAGAGGCCCGGGGATACACAAATAAATGCACACAAATAACAGGATTGCCAATCTTTTCCCATATTTTCTGGGTGTCTGTCTTCCCCCCCACTTTCCATATTTTCCTATGTTTTCCTGGGAATCGACGATTAATTGTGTCAGGGTGTTTTTTCCCCTCCTGAGAACCACCGCCACGCGCCCTTCCAGGTGCGCATGGGGTCGATGCGCAGGGAGTTGAGCACCTGGGGCGCGGCAGGGCGGCACGAGCAGCAGCACACGAGCGCCGCTCCTCCGATCCAGGGCGGGGAGCTCAGTCGTGGCCGAGGCTCGCCGTGGCCAGAAGAGCCCCCTTCGCTCCATGTTCCCCTTTCCCCAGGGGGCTGGACCTAGGCGGTGTTGTCGGCGATTTCGTGGGCCGTTTTCGTTTCGCCTTCGTCTTGCGGTGGAGGCGGATTCGAAACCAAAGCGGGGGAAAACGACAACACAACGAAAACGCGAAACACCGTTTAGGTTCAGCCCTGCCTTTCCCAGTTGCAGCACGATGGCTGTGGAGGTCCGCGTGGACTTCTTGGGCCGGCGCTGGTTCTCCCCCAGCGGCGCCTCCGTCGCCGCCCCCGGCGCGCTCTGCGCGCCAGGGAGGGGGGGTCCAGCGCCGGCCCAAGAAAGCCGCGCGGACCTCCGACAGTTTTGTCTTCATGCGTAGGGTTGGGTGGGGCATGCCCCCCTACAGGCGGATTTGGGGCGCAACATAAAAAAGAGTCCCAAACACATATCCAAAAATAGAGAAAAATAGTCAAACAATCGTCCCCAGACTATTGTTTTACTATATTTACATGTCCAAAACACAAATCCAAAAATAGGCAAAAATAATCAAAACATCGTCCCCAGACTATCTTTTAACTGTTTGTAAGTGTTCCTCCTGTAGAGGGACAGGCGCGACTCAAATGCAGGGTGGGAGTGGAATCGTGCCACGCTTGAACCAGGGATGGGCCCCAGGAGCTCCGGAGCATCGAGCGGCCCTCGTTTCTGCAGCAAAAGTGTGGAGCATGAGGCAATCTAGGATCAGGTCGGGCATGTCCTCCTACCGGCGGATTTTGGACGAAAAAGAAAACATACTCAAAAAAGTATGCAAAAAGTATCCAACGGAAACAATCGAAACATCGTCCCCAGACTACTTTTTGACAATGTTTGAATGTTCCTCCTGTAGAGGGACAGGCCCGACTTAAATCTAGGACCATCCTGGACATCCCGGAACGCATCGCTATCAGAACCGCTCGCTCCTCTGGCTCCCTTGCACCATCGCCAGGGTCGCCAGCCCACAGAACGCGGGGTCGTCCTGGGTGCGGAACTGCTCCGCCAGGAAGAAGTAGTTCTCCATGTTGCCGGCGGCAAGGGCCTCGCGGAAGAGCCTCCGGCCCTCCGGGGAGCCGAAGGCGATCTGCTTCGAGGGAAGCGCGCGCTGGTAGAACTGCCCAGCCAGACCTGGCACGAGGCCAAGCAAACTACGAAGCCAGGCCAGGGCCGGGACAACGTCGGACGGGAACGGCAGATCGTCGGGGATCTCCGAGATGCAGCGATTCTGGAGGATGTATCGCGCACCGCGGCCGTGTCTGGAGCGCTCTGAGAGCATTGCAGAACACTCAGGAACGATTCATCCCGGTCCTGGCCCTGCCCGAAAACGCCTTCCCCCCCCTTCCCGATCGGAGGAAGAGGCTGGGGCATCGGAGAGGACGGCTACGAACCTTCCGACTCCGGACACCCTGGGGCACGGCGGTGCCGGCTTCTCATGGGAGGTCACGCCTTACCAGGAAGCTGGAACACGCACACATCACACTACACTACACTACACTACACTACACTACACTACACTACACTACACTACACTACACTACACTACACTACACTACACTACACTACACTACACTACACTACACTACACTACACTACACTACACTACACTACACTACACTACACTACACTACACTACTACTACTACTACTACTACTACTACTACTCTACTCTACTCTACTCTACTCTACTCTACTCTACTCTACTCTACTCTACTCTACTCTACTACTCTACTCTACTCTACACTACACTACACTACACTACACTACACTACACTACACTACACTACACTACACTACACTACACTGCACTACACACTATACACTATACACTATACACTATACAGTATACACTGCACACTGCACACTGCACACTACACACTACACACTACACTCTACACACTACACTACATACATTAGACACACTTACACACGTACACACATACACACATACACACACCACACACACAAACACTACACACACACACACGCTACACACACGCTACACACACTGCACACACTGCACACACTACACTACACACAGACACTACACACACACACACACTACACACCCGGCACGCAGGACGTCTGGAGGCCGCGCGCTGGATATACTCAGAGCACCCAGGGCGCCGGCGGACCCCAACCGCTCGGCGACGGAGCGCTGGAAAGGCGGGCCGCGCCAACGGCGCGCGCCGCTCCTGAGATCCGACGCTGCGAAACAAAAATCCAACGTCGCGAGACATCACGACCAGAACCCCGATTATCGACCCCACCTGTCTGCGTCACTTGTCGAGCCGGACCGACCTGCGAGGGGCTCGGGGCCCGAGGCCCGGCGAAAGCGCCTGGCGTGGAGAAATTGCAACGCCCGGATCTCAGGGGCGCTCTGCGTGGGGAAGCCAAACGGTACCGACACCGCTGCTCCCCGGACCTCTCCCGGGGTGCGTTCTGGCCAGGGGTCTCGAGGCGAATCCACCGGTGGCGACGAGGGCGTCCCAGGAGGCCCAACAAGACGAAAACGAGGGGTGACTAATTATGGTTACCTTCTAGCGGGCAAAGAACGGTATGAGTTAAACTTTTCCGCCGTCGGGGAAGCCTGCCCCTTTGTGCAGCTGGAAAACTTAAACCCCTACGTGGCACCGCGGGGTACAAACTCTACAGCCGCCCAGGGGGGCAGGCGTCCCCGACGGCATACGTTACACCGCTCTTCGCCCCCTCAACCTTTTCCTCCTCTGACTGCGGGTGCTCCTGCAGACTCCCCCCCCGCGCAGCCGCCAGCACTCGAGCAGCCGTCGAATCCGCAATGACAAGTCGTAGTATGTTCGCAGACCTACGTTACGTCCGTTCACGATAGGTTCCCGCAGAGTCGACGAACAAAACGAATTCTGGGGTGCACCAATCTTGTAGTCGATCCGATTCTCGAAACGCATGCGTGCCCTGCTTCCGCCGGCTCCCGCGGGGGGGGCCCGCCAGGCTCCTCCGATAGCCCTCCCTGGAGGCGCCCCGCCGGGCCTCCCGCCCCGGACAGCATCGGCCCCGGTGCACCGCACCGGGAGGTCGGACCGGATCGGAAGGTGCCCTTCCGGGACATGCAGGCGCGGCCTTCTGCGGGAAGCTTGCCCCCTCCTCCCCCTCCGCCGTCTCCTCCTCCTCATCCTCCTCTTTCGCCTCCTGCTCCTCTTTCTCCTCTTTCTCCTCTTTCTCCTCCTCTTCCTCCCTCCCTTCCTCTTTCCCTCCCTCCCTCCCTCTCCCTGCCCTTCCTCCCTCCCTCCCTTCCTCTTTCCCTCCCTCCCTCCCTCTCTCCCTCCCCCTCCTCCTCCTCCTCCTCCTTTTTCTCCTCCTTTTCTCTCCTCCTCCCCCTCCTCCTCCCCCTCCTCCCCCTCCTCCTCCTCCTCCTCCTCCTCCTCCTCCTCCTCCTCCTCCTCCTCCTCCTCCTCCTCCTCCGCGTTCTGGCACGACTCAGGATCGACAAAACGCATCAATTCGGTTCATCCGCGGCGTCAAAAAACCCGAGAATAACGTTTTGGCATGCTTCACTGTCTTCAAACAAGTCCCTCTGTGGAAATGAACCGTTAAAAGGGCCCATGAAGAAGTAGCTTAGGGGAGGGTTTATTCCAACATCGTCGGTGACTCTGGGGTTAACACTGGTCCTCCTCCTCCTCCTCCTCCTCTCCTCCTCCCTCCTCCTCCTCCCTCCTACTTCTCGTTCTCCTCCTCCTCCTCCTCCTCCTCCTCCTCCTCCTCCTCGTCCTCCTCCTCCTTCTCCTCCTCCTCCTCCTCCTTCTTCCTCGTTGGTTTACCCTGGTTTCTGCTGTTCACGTCGTACTTCCAGGCCACATCCCCGACATAATTCCGAGCACCCAGAGAAGTATCGAAACAGTGCCTGCCCGACATGCTAGCGAAGTGTCGAACGAGTATCGCCTCCCAGGGCCCGACACGTGAAAGCCTCCCAGTCTCGGAGTACTTTCCTGGTGCTCGAAACTCTTCCTGGCGATCGAGGCTAAAGTAGGCTGGACAATCAGAAGTCTTCAGAAGGTCAGGACGGCTACTGCGTAGCTTTCGGCCTCTGGGGCCTTCACGCCCCGGGAACGTCAACAAAACGACTCGCGATGGAAAAGCGGCCCCTGGGATCGGGACTTCCGGGGACCCCGAAAAACCAGGACGTCGCATGCCTAGGCTGACATCCGCCGATGTGTTCTTTCTCCCATCCGCGGCCCCAAAGTCCCCACTGCTTCTCCAGCTGGGATCCCTTTCTGATCATCCCAGGGGCCCGAAAACGGCTGCCAGAGGTCGAAATCGAAGCCAAGATTGACAAAATCAGATCGTCGGAGATCTGGGCGCGTCGAATCGGTAAATCGCATCGGCACAGAGCCGGAATCGAATCGAGCCGGCCGCGCCCACGGACCACGGGTGCACAGCGGCGCCCTGGAAGCGCCGGGCACAACGCTGGATTGTCGGAGTACCAGGGTCGAGCGGGCCAGGCCCAGACATCCAGCTATGATGCGTGTTTGTCAATCCGCGGCCCCAGCACTCGGGGCCCTTTCCCTGGGGGTAGTTGCCCGCTCGTGGCCGACTTCTGATGGCCCCCTGGCCCGACAACGGCTCCCGGAGGTTGAGAAAAATGACTCTGGCAGAGCACCCCAGGTGCAGAGGCGGGTCGAGGAGAGGGAGGTCGGCGAGTGCAAGCGTGTATTCCTATGTACGCCCGCGGGTTCCAAGACGTCGACGACTCGGGGCAGGGGTGACAGCACGGCCATGTGCAACTCGTCGCACTTTTCACGAGGGACCGCGGCCGTCCAGACGAAACAGGCAGCCGGCATCGAGGCGAGAGCACGATTCTGGAATACATCGCGAGGACACCTCGATCGAAACGGCTGCTGGACTGGGTGCTCTCGGGCCCCCTGTGCCCCCATGCAGCACTCTTCTGTGCTTTTTTTCCCCCTCTGGGAAGAATCCTCTCGCGAAGCGCCACTCGGGAGAAAGACAATCCTTCGGCAGTCTGGTGGGCAAAAGTGTACGGATGTCGAGCAGTTGGCCCCAGACCTGGGGCCACCGCCCGGGCCGCGCCGCGCCAGGGTGCACGGCGACATCGAATCGAGTTGGAACCGAGTTGGGCCGCACGGCCGCACAAGCACGGGCCATCGGAATCGAATCGGATCGAGCCGGCCGAAACCGATGCGCAACAGAGACCTGAACTAGAACGGGCCCAAGGGGCCTCAGAGAAGGGGGGGAGGAGAAGAAGCAGGAACTGAGCCCTGGGGGGGATGAGGAGGAGGAGGCGGAGGAGGAGGACGAGGAGGAGGAGGAGGAGGAGGCGGAGGAGGAGGAGTGGGAGGAGGAGGAGGAGGAGGAGGAGGAGGAGGACCAGCGTAAACCCAAGACGCGCCAACGATGTTGCAATAAACCCTCCAAGAGCCCTCTCCATAGGCCCTTACAGGAATCTGTTCCCGCTGCGGGAATTGCCCCATTGGAAGACAAACGTCTGAGAATCCTCAATCGTGCCAAAATCCAATTCCTGGGACTTCCGCGCCCCGAGTCAACGCGACTGTTGCGTCCAGACACTCCTACATCGCGCCATCGCGCCAAGACACAATTACTGGGATTTCAACACGACGAATCAACGTGGCTGTTGCATCCTGACAACCCACCAGTAAGTCTTACCAGCAAACCATTCCTGAAACTTCAACCATACAACCCTTGAAACCATTCCAAACGTTCAAGACGAATGTGCTCGGCGCTATTGCGAGAGCCGCATTTGGAAAAGGAGTTGCCATGCACCATTGAAGCTGTGGCAGTTCTTCATATTGAAGCAACGAGTGTGCGCGGCGCTCAACAGAGAGCCACACATTGAAAACAACACCTGTCTTCCATTCTTGAAGATGCTACAGCATTTGAAATTGAATGTGCGCGATGCTAAACAAAGAACAACATTTTGAAAACCACCCGCCCCCTATCCGTGAACCTGTTGCAAATCTCAAGCTTCAAGATCAGAAATGGTAAGGAAGTCTCCGGTGAAACGCTGGGCCCGCCCTACTGACACGACTGGGGGTGCGGCGTGGAAAAGTTATTCATAAGGACGAAGGAAGGGTGACGAGGAGGAGGGGCAGGAAGATTGGAATGAGCAAGAAGAGAAAGAAACGGAGCAGGAGGAGGAGGGGGAGGAGGAGGAGGAGCAGGAAGAGGAGGAGGGACAGAAGGACAAGGACGCAGACGAGGAAAAACAGGAGGAAGAGGATGATGATGAGGAGGAGCAGGACGAGGAGGAGGACGGGGGGAGGGGAGGAGGCCGGGGGAAGGAGGAGGAGGAGGAGGAGGAGGAGCAGGAAGAGGAAGAGGAAGAGGAGGAGGAGGAGGAGGAGAACCAGTGTAAACCCAAGATGCATCAAAGATGTTGCAACAGACCCTCCCTCCAAATTCCCTGTTCATAGGTCCCTACAGGAATTTGTTGTCATTGCGGGAAATGCACCATTCGAAAACGACAGCCGTCTGATAATCCTCAATCGTGCACACATGCCGTTCCTGGTACTTCAACGTCGCGTATCAACGTGGCTGTCGCGTCTCGACAATCCTAACACGTGCCAAACAAAAAAAAACACTACTGGGACCTCAACACTGCGAATCAACGTGATATTGCGTCCTGACAATCCTAAATTAATCGTGCCTGAACAAATTTCCGCGGCTTTTAGCCATACGAGCCCCTGGAGCTGCTGCGAACTCTTAGGACAAATGTGCGCGGCGCTACGGCGGGAGCCACGTTGTGTAAAGGAGCCGCCCTCCATCCTTGAAGCTGCCGCAGGCTTTCCAACCGAACGTGCGCGGCGCTACGGCGAGAGCCGCATCTTCAAAACCAACCACCATCCGTCCTGCAAGCCTGCCGCGAGCTGTTGGGACGCATGTGCGCGGCGCTGGAACGAGAGCCACGTTGTGACAACGAGCCGCCCTGCGTCCTCGAAAACGCTGCACACTTTCAGGGCAGATGTGCGCGGCGCTATGGCGAGAACCGCATTTTGAAATTGAGAAGCGCGGCAAGCTCTCGAAACGAACGCGCGCGGCGCAAAAAGGGATAACCACATTTTGGAAACGGCCCGCCCTCCATCCGTGTACCACCCGCACAGTTCAAGTTTCAGGGTCATGCATGGTGAGAGGTCCCACGCGAAACACCAGGCCCGTCCTACCGACACGCCCAGGGGAGCGACAGGCAAAGAGGACCTACAAGGAAGAAAGGGCGGAGGAGGAACATCGGGTCGAACCACGGCCCCAGTGACCTGGGGCCACCGCCCCGAGGCCCCCGGCGCTGCTGGCGCTCGAGCCCCCGAGCAGCGGGCCCAGCGTGCTCGCGGGCGCGGCCGCCGCGGCGCAGCCCGCCAGCAGCGCGCCCGGGGCCTCCTCGACGGCGGTGCGCACGAGGGGGGCGGAGGGAGGGGAAGGGGGGCTTCTTAGAAGGAGGCTGCCTCTTGGAAGGCGCTGGCCCTACATCAATAGGTAGGGCCCGCGCCTTCTAAGAAGCAGGGGTGCCTCTAAGAAGCCCTCCCCCCTCCCCCCACCCCCCTCTGCGCGTGGTTGATCCTCGACGGCGAGCGGCCGCAGGCAGCCCGCGCCCACGCCGCGGCGCAGCGGCGCGCCAGCCCTCGCGGCGGCGCCGGCCGCGCGCGGCACCAGCATCGCCGGCGGCAGCGGGGGGCTGGCGGCGCCCCGCCGGTGCCCAGAACTCCGACGGGGTGTGCCGTTCAGGCCTGGGCGTCTGCTCCTCGATGTCGGCCCCGCGGGGGCCCTCTCCGGGGAGCAAGGTCGGGACCTCCGGGGCCGCGTGTTGGCAAGGAACACCTCGTCGGATGTCGGGGGGCGTGAAGGGGGAGGGCGGGGGCGGGTGGCGTACGCTGAGATGGCGCTGGCACGTGCGCTTTCGGGGGCCGACTGCGCCCCGTGGGGGAGAGGAAGGATGGGGAAGGCGACGTGGGGGGGGATGAAGGCGGGGGCGGCTCGCCAATCCCCGCAGCGGAAGCAGGAGCGGCACAGTCCATTTAAATCCGAAATGGTCTTTGTGGGTTGGGGGGGGCGGCCCCCTAGGCGCCAAAGCGGCCCCAAGAGGGCTCCCCAACAGCCAAAGACGGCTTCAAAAATCACCCACGCGTCCCCGCAACGACCCCAGAAACCCCCCAAATCGCTGCCAACCCCCAAGGGGCACCCCAAAAGGCCAAACACGGTTCCAAAAACGCCTCCAGAGACCTCCAAGGCGACCCTCAGAAGGGCTGCATCGAGTAACAATCGGCACATACCTTTCTGGGAAATCTTCATTTTCAGCAGACTCGCTTTTTAGCTCTTCGAAGCGTCCAAGACAGCCCCAGAGGCCTCCAAGATTGCAACAGAGGGCCCCAAAATGGCTCTGGACGGCCCCAAAACAGCCCAAGAGGCGCCCAAGACGGTCCCAGAGGACCCTAAGTGGGGCCCGCCCAAAACAGCCCAAGATGGCCCAAGAGGCGCCCAAGACGGCCCAAGACAGCCCCAGGACGGTCCCAAAGCCCCCCTACGCGGCCCAAGAGGGCCCTGAGAGGCCCCCAGGAGGCCCATAAGAGCACCTAAGGGGCCCCCAAACGGCCTCCCAGAGAGGCTTCGAAGCTGCCTCCAAGACTGGGGGCGGACGAGAGGCGAGAGGTCCTTCGCGGCCACAAGAGAGCAGTTCTTGACGCTCCAGTCGCCCTGGATACATGTTTTCTGGATGACGCGACGACGACGACGACGGCGACGACGGCGACGACGGCGACGACGACGACGACGACGCCTTGTCGCTCCGCGGGATCGGCGGCGAGTGAGAGAGGCGATGTTTTGCAACAGTGCAACGACATCTTGGCTCGGAGCTTCGCGTGTTGAACATTCCAAAACCGCTGCCCTGCTGCGATCCTTACTTTGCCGCGACACCGTTCCGACGCCTCTGCTGCGGCTCGAGATGGCGCGCGTTCGCCCCAGCCCGCTCCAGCGTCCGCCGCGATCCCGGCGTGAATCTTCCAATGCTGCTCTGGCGTGGGCTCTGTAATTCCTTGCTTTCGCGAAGCTCGAACACCCGACCCACGCATCACTGCATTAATCGTTTTCAATGCGAGGACACTAGAACAAGCTTCAAAGGAACACTGCAGTAGCTGACCGCCTCGCACAATCCTGCGCGGGCCACAAAAACCTAGACCCGCTCAACTCTGTGAGTGTAATCCACATGTATATGTATATGTATGTACATACACACATATATATGTATATATATGCACATTTACAAGTGTACTACTACAATGAATACCTGCAAACTAGAAGCATGTCAAACTGATTTGGCTTGACTTCGGACCCGCCAGCCAGGCTATTTCCGGAGCGCCCCAGGAGGGCCCCAAGCGGCTCCACATTGCTCCCAGACGGCCACAAGACGGGCCAATGAGGTTCCACGAGGCCTTTCAGACGGTCCAAGAGAGCCCCGAGTCGCCGAGCTATGGGCTCCAGACGGCCTAAGAGACCTCCAAGACGCCCCAAGAAGCCTTCAAGAGTTCTCCCAAAAGAGCTGCAAGCGGCAACACTCGTTCCATCCCCTCGGGGAAACATGCATTTATAAGCATACGCGACTTTTCGGCCTTCACGGCGTCTAAGACGACCCAAGAGACCTCCAAGATCATCCCGAGACGGCGCAAAAAGCCAAGAGGGCCCCGAGACGGCTCAAAAAGAGGCCCCCAAGATGCCCCAAAGAGGTCCCCACTGGCCCCCAAACAGCCCTGAAGAGGCCACAAGACGCCTCCTGACACGCCCCAAGAGCTGTGACCTCGAAACTAACACACGACCGCGCGCCATAATTCTACGTTGTGCAATAGATGATATGCAACCTTTACGGAGCAATACATGTGGAGCAGACTAGGTGGTGCAATCTATGTTGCGCATTCTATGTTGTGCAATATACGTGGTGGAAGCTTTGTGGTGCAATCTATGTGCTGCGCATCTTGTGTGGCGCACTTTGTGGTGCAATCTATGTGTTGCGCATCTTGTGTGGTGCAATCGACGTGGTGCACTCGATGTGGTGCGGTCAAACGGCGGCGACGAGCGGCGACGGCGGCGACGAGGCGGCGACGGCGACAACATAGACGCCAGACCGACAGACAGGCCTAGTTACGGGCGGCGACGAGGCGGCGACGGCGACAACATAGCCGCACGACCGACAGACACGCCCAGTTCCTTGGACCAGAAATAGGAACCTCTGAGTGCACGCTGGGACTATATTTATATACTTACCCGTTACGAAAGTCCCACCAGCCCTTTGGGCGTGAGTGGTTTAGAGAGCTCTCTCTGTTCTCAACCCCCTACCCCTCTTCTTCCCCTTCGGGGAGGGGTTTACCCCTCCCCCTACCCCCTCCCCTCCCCCTGGGCCTGGAGAGGGCGGGCCGAGTGCAATCAAGGGTTTTTTTTTCGACTCCTGGGAGGGCCAAACAAACGACGACCCTCACGAGGATTCTGCCCCCCAGGGGGGGGGACCGTTTGGCGCCTCAGACCGTCTTTGAAGCAAACATCATTGATTTTACGAGGGTTTTGGCCCCATGTTGGCCTTCTGAGGGGGCCGCGCTCATCTCCCCTCATAGCAAAACCATTGATTTTACGAAGGTTTTGGGCTCATTTTGTCCTTCTCAGGGGGCAGTTCTCATTTGCGCTTCTGAGGAGGTCGCAAGAGGCCCCAATATGGCCCCAAGAGGCCCCCAGGAGGCTCCCAAGAGGCCTCCAAGAGACCCCCCAGAGGCCCCCAAGCGGCCCCAAGAGGCCCCCAAGAGGCCCTCAAGAGGCCCCCAAGAGGCCCCACGAGGCCCCAAGAGGCCCCCAAGAGGCCCCCAAGAGGCCCCCAAGAGGCCCCACGAGGCCCCAAGAGGCCCCCAAGAGGCCCCCAAGAGGCCCCCAAGAGGCCCCCAAGAGGCCCCACGAGGCTCCAAGAGGCCCCCAAGAGGCCCCACGAGGAGCCCGAACGACTCACACCAGGACGAGGGGCCCGAACGACTCACACCACGAAGAGCCCGAACGACTCACACCACAAGGAGGGGCCCGAACGACTCACACCAGGACGAGGCGCCCGAACGACTCACACCACGAGGAGCCCGAACGACTCACACCACGACGCGGGCCCCGAACGACTCACACCACGAGGAGCCCGAACGAGTCACACCAGGAGGAGGGGCCCGAACGACTCACACCAGGATGAGGGGCCCGAACAACTCACACCACGAGAAGCCCGAACGACTCACACCAGGACGAAGAGCCCGAACGACTCACACCACGAAGAGCCCGAACGACTCACACCAGGAAGAAGGGCCCGAACGACTCACACCAGGACGAGAAACCCCAAACGACTCAAATCACGAGGAGCGCTTTCTCTCCCTCCTCCTCCGCCTCGTCCTTCTCCCGCTCCCCCCACAAGGAGGATGTACAAGGAGGCGGGAGGAAGGAGGAACAGAGGAGATATGCGGGGCCAAGCGGACACACGCCTGAAAAACACGACTGTCGGCATGCTTCGCGAGAGTTGCTGCTGTGAGATGGGCTGGTGGGGATACGCGAAGCGTAAAGAATTATTCATCTTGAGCACTGACGACTAGGGCGTCTCCAAGTACCCCCCCCTGCCCCCCGTGGACTCCTAGCACGGCAGTCTCCGGCCTGGCTTGGCGGGAGAGATTTCCGGGGTTCTCCCTGGTGACATTAATAGTATATAACCAATTCAGGATAAAATCTCTCCCCCGTAAATTCACGAGGGAAAAATCACTCCCGGTCACTTCCAGGCAACTCTGAATCTCTCCCCGTGTGAAACCACGAGGAAGAATCACTCCCATACCACTTCTCACCACAGCGCCCACACATGTAAATTTTAGCCAAGATGAGTTAACGTTCTTAACGGGGATGTATGTGTATATATTTATATGAACACACATGTAGATATGATATGGTACATGTATATATATATATAGAGATATCTATCTATAAAGCATACAGCTACACACACATACAAAGGTCGCCGAACTTCGCGTATCGCTTTGCTTCTCGCGCCGCCCCCCTTGGAGAAGGGCAGCGATCGGGGCTCGGAAATTGCACGGGCCGGAGCCCTGTCTGTGTGGGGGAAGGCCGGAGCCGGGCCTGTGCGGCGGCAGCGAGAGCGGCGCAGGCGCAGAAACTTCTGGAGTGCCGCGCGGACCTCGACGACGACGACGACGACGACGACGACGACGACGACGAGGACGAAGACGAGAACGAGGAGGACAACGAGGACGAGGGCGAGGAGGAGGAGGAGGAGGACGAGGACGAGGACAAGGAGGACGAGCTGCAAATCAGGACGGGGAGCCGCCGGGGTGTGGAAGTCGGGATGGAGATCGGGTTGGCAGGGCCCGCGGGCGGCGGGCGAAGGGCACGCGGCGAGCCGGGAGGAAAGAGCAAAGGACTCGAGCGGGGCCAGCGGGCAGGAGATTTGCGCGGCAGGGAGGGAGCGATACAGTCATCGTGCTACCACAGGGAGCGTTGAATAAAGAACGGAGGGACTTTTCTGGCCACGGAGGAGCGGGAGGAGGAGGAGGAGGAGGAGGAGGAGGAGGAGGAGGAGGTAGGAGGAGGAGGAGGAGGGAGAGGAGGAGGAGGGGAGGAGGGAAGGAGGAGGAGGGGAGGAGGAGGAGGAGATGGAGGAGGGAGCGGAGGAAGAGAGAAGGAGGAGGAGAGGTATGGGAGGAGGAGGAGGAGGAGGAGGAGGGGCAGGCGAGCGGGCCCCTCACGACCCGGCAGCCCCAGGAATCCGCGGCGGCGACAGCGCCACGACGGCCGACGACGGCGGGCCCCGCCAGGCCGCGGCGGCGGACGAGCGGCCACGACGACGCGGGCGGGCAGCGGCCGCGGCGGCCGCACCGCCTTGCAGCACCTCCGGCGCCGTGTATGGCCGGGGGGGCGTGGAAGGTGGGGCAGGGGCAACAGCTACAGTCGGGGTGGATTGAAGAGGACATACTGTACTCTTCCGAGGGCCACATTGCCATATGAATGTAGAAGCATGGGTCGCGAGGCACAGGACACAAGGGTACCCTTAATTTGGCAGGGTCGGCCTACTACTCAGCCTCGACTAATTATAGGTCACCTAGCTCCGCGCATCGCGCCCCGCGCTGCGCCGCTCGAGGCCATCTTCGCAGACTCGCGGCGTCCGCCCTGGAGAAGGGGCGCCTTCGCGGCCCAGATGATCTTCGCGACCCCGCGGGTGCCCAGACAGAGGTGGGGTTCGAGGAATATCGGCCTGAACGGCCCGCGGAGACAGGGAGGTGTGCGCACCCAGCGGGGCGGGATGACCGCCCCCCTCAAAAACGGTCACGGAGGCAGTGTTCTCTTTGGCTGGCATGACCCAGCAGCAGAACGCCAATCAGAGACTCAACGTTCGCGACAGCTCACGAGTGTCACTCTTACGTGTCACCCTTGCTGCCCCCCTCTACGCACCCCCGACATGGGTGCGTGCCGACCAGGGACTGCGCCTCGCTCAGGCCCTCGCGGACGCTCTTGGAGAGGCCGAAGTCCGTGACCCGCGCGCCCCCCCGCCGACTCGGGGGCCGGGGCCTCCCCCCCCGAAGGGCTCCCTCCCCTAGCCCCACCTCGGCGACCCCGAGCACCCCCCCCCCCGCGGGTCCGGCGAGGCGGCCGAGCGGGGCTCACGGGCCCGAGGGTGGCGGCTGGGCCGCCCGCTCGCCCGCCCGCGGAGGCGAGCCCCGCGGGGCAGGCCCGTTCGACCGCTCGGGCGGGGTGGAGTCCGGCCCGTGCGGCCGCCGCGCGGGCCGCGGCCCTGTGGAGGCGCGTCCTGGCGTCCCGCACGGGCTCGGGCGCCGGCCGGGGGCTCGGGGAAGGGGCCCCGGGGGGTTCGGCCCAAGGCTCGGAAAGGCGGCCCTCTGGCGCTGCAGTCTGCTCCTCCTCGCCATCTCCCTCCCTCCTCCTCCTCGTCGTCGTCGTCGTCGTCGTCGTCCTCCTCCTCCTCCACCTCCGCCTCCTCCTTCTTCTCCTCCTCCTCCTCCTCCTCCTCCTCCTCCTCCTCCTCCTCGTGCCTCGCGCTCCTCCTCCTCCTCCTCCTCCTCCTCCTCCCCTCCTCCTCCTCCTCACCTCCTCCTCCTCCTCCTCCTCTGCTCCTCCTCCTCCTCCTCCTCCTCCTCCTCCTCCTCCTCCTCCTCCTCGTGCTCCTCCTCCTCCTCCTCCTCCTCCTCCTCCTCCTCCTCCTCCTCCTCCTCCTCTCCTCCTCCTCCTCCTCCTCCTCCTCCTCCTCCTCCTCCTCCTCCTCCTCCTCCTCTCGGCTTTTGCGAGGGGCCCGCCTCGCCGCCAAAGGGCCAGGTCCGCCCCTGGAAACTCGGGTCTCGGCTGCGCGCTGCGGGAAGAGGCCGCGGGGGCCGACTTGGCGGGCCTCCTGCCCATGCCTGCTCCTGCCATACCATGCATGCTTTATGAGAAGAAGCGATTGTGACACCTTGGCGGCAGAAGACCCTACGTAAACAGCTTTCCACAGTTCACGCTGGGGAGCACGATGGCGGGCCGCGATGGGCCACCGATTGCGGGGGCCTGGGGTCTGGGATCCTCACCGGGCGCTCAAGGAATTTAGAGAGGAGCCCTTGCGGCAAAGCTGGGATAGAAACTCGCAAATGGCCTGGATCCGCCATGGGGGATTTGCGATACATTGCATCAATGCAGGCGTGTGTGTTTTCGGACGTTTGCGAGCAGGCACTTTGCGAGTGGTGGAACGCGCTCGGTGACAAAAAACCCTGGGGACAGCGCTGGACAGCCCCTCCGAGACGAAGGCACAACAGGCGCCCCAGCATGCAGTTGTGGCCAGCGCTCAGGCGAGAGCACCAAAAAGCCCAATTGGGGACGTGGCCGAAGCTCGAGCACCGAGCAGGCGCGCGGGTCCCAGACCCCAGGCGTGAAGCTTTTTCCGTTACGTGGACCCCCAGGAGCTCTGGACGCCTTCCAGGGGACTTGTTCTTTCATCCGGGGTCATCCCACTGTGCGACAGACACGTTTCTATTTGTTGTTGTTTTTGTTTCATCCTCCTGGTCTCCCTCCCCCTTCCACCTGCCTCACCGTGCCTCTCTCGACCCTCGCAGCCTGCGCCACTGGGTGTCCGGTATGCAGGCGTCTGGTAAACACGACACATTATCTGACGGTCCCGCCCGGGGCCCGGCGATGGCCGTCCGAGGCAGAACTTAACTAATCAGAAAACTCCTCCGCCATGATGTTCAACGATGTTCGCGACGACGAGAGGGGGTCTGGGTCGTTGTTGTTGCGCCCTCTCGGCAGTGGACAAACCTCCCTTTAGCAAACCTCCTCTTAGTGAAACCGGCCTGGGACCGAAACCGACGGACCTGGACCCGCAAAAATGACGGCCGCGACGCCCTCTCGCGAACCGAAAAGGGCCCATTCCTCAATCGACGTGTCGGGGTAGGAGGTCTATCAAACTCCGACCCTCGCGCCGCCCGCTGGAGAAGGGCACCTCCCTCCCTGGTCCGGCAGCAGGGCGCGGGGGGGCGCGCCGCCTTCGCGCCGCCCGAGAGCGGGTGCCCGAGGGCCCCGGGTGGCGCTCGGCCGGAGAGGCGGCAGGTCGAGCGGCAGGCCGACCCAGGGGCCCCAAGAAGGGTCTGCAGGCGGGAGAGGGCGTGGACTGAACGGGCCGGCTGATCTCGTCTGTCGCGGAGGGCGAGGAGGACGGCGACGACGAGTATGGAGGCCTCCTATAGGTGAGGCCCGAGTAGATGGTGTCGGAGGATCGCGCCGCATCGCCGATACATCGGCGATGCATCGGCGATGCACCTGCGATGCGTCGTCGACCTGGACGATTCATCGGCGACGTCGACGTGAGGCAACTCGGGCTGCACATCGAGCCGCATCGACGATGCTTCGGCGATGCGGCGCGATCCTCCGACCCCATCTAGGAGGCCTAGAAAGCAGGAGGATCACGTCGAGGAAGAGCTCCGGTCGGGAACCCTTGCTCAGCGTGTCGCGGTGGCGGCCCCGGCGGCACGCTTTGCCCTGCGAGCTGATAGCGTGTCGCTCCGCTCTGCGGGATGGGAGGCTGGGAAAGGCCGGGAAAGGCTCGGGACGTCAACGCGTGGGTACCGGGAATTGGTTTGCGTCTCGCGCCGAAGCGTGATGGGTCAGAACCGGCGGCGCGACACGCTAACCACTGAAATTAGCCTTCCGCTCCTCCTCAACATGCTCCTCTTCCTCCTCCTCCTCCTCCTCCTCCTCCTCCTCGACTTCCTCCTCCTCCTCCTCCTCCTCCTCCTCCTCCTCCTCCTCCTCCAGCAGGTGCTCCTCTTCTGCTCCTTCCCGCTCCGCAAGACACTGGAGGACGTGGACGTGGCCCCACGGGGCCTTGCCCGGTGCCCTGGCGCGAAGCGCTGGCGTGATCTTCACGTTGTAGAAGACGAGCCCGCGGGCCCTGCGCTCGGACGCGACCAGCACGTTCTCCAGCTTCAGGTCTCGGTGGATCACCTCCGCGCGCGCCGCGCCCCTCGGGCGCCGCGCCCCCGCGCGCCGCCGGCGCGCGCGCACGCCGCTCGCGGCAGCTTTGCGCCGCGACGCTGTCGGCGGGTGCGCTTCCCCGATCGTCATCCTCATCCTGTTCCTCAATCTCGTCCTTCTCCTCATCCCTCATCATCCCTCATCCCTCATCCTTGTCCTCATCCTGATCCTCCTCGTCATCCACGACCTCCGCCTCGCGCGTAGCAGCGGCGCGCCTCGGGCCTCCTCCTCGCCACGGCGGATGGAACCGCACCGTGCCGGCGACAGCACGGGCGCCGTGCTCACTGAGGTGAGTGCTTGCCACCCGCTCAGAACTGAGGACTTTACACTGCATGGCAGCGGCAGCAGGGAGCACGAGGGACTCAGGCGACGGGATGGACAACCTATGCGAGCTCCGCCTCCTCCTCCTCCTCCGCCTCCTCCTCCTCCTCCTCCTCCTCCAGCTCCTCCTCCCTCCCCCCAACTCCGCCGCCTCCTTTTCACTGCCGGCTTGACGCGATGCGTCTGCCGCCGCTCTCCCCCCCCCGTCTAGCCTCCTGCCGCGGGAGGTCCTGGCAAGGCGAGGTAAGACATGGAGAGCAAGAGAGGGCCAGAACGGTGATCTAGGAACAGGACAGCACGTGGGTGGCAGGAGGGCTCGATAAGAAAGTCTCACAAGTATTGCTCGGTGCTTTGAAAGAAACAATGTTAGCGGTCACGCGTGCGCACGCTAACACGACGGGGTACTCGTAAGCTACCTTGCTGCAACCCATCTTTGACGCACAGGGCGCAAGTGTAAGTACGCGCGCGCAGCGAATGCGGGCATGTTTACGTGCTCTGCTCTCACCGAAGAACGAACACGACTGAATGTGTCCATGTGCATGTGATGACTGACACAAACAATACGCGCCGGACACATTGCACGTGCGCTTGCACATGCCCAAATGCACATGAAAGCGCATACACGTTCAATACATGCCGAGGGCATCGATCATTAGGTGCTCTGGTCACACGGTGGCCAGGCGTGCGACATGTTTTACCTGAGGGCTACGTCGAGAAGGATTCGGGGCCGCCACGGGTTACCTAAACAGTGTGAGACAATCGTGGGGCATCTTCGCGGCATCCGTTGGAGGGGGACATGTTCCTTCCAGGGTCTGGTTCCTGTATACCCTTTCCTTTATGAACATACATCCCGTACTCTGTACTTCTCCCACCTGGCATCCCTAGAACGAGCAGGCGCCAAGCCGCCTTCTGCTCGTGGAGGAAAACCAAGCCGTCGACCATCTATGAGCCGGCTTGAAATGGAGCAGATGAGCGTGCACTGCGCGACTGGGTGCAAATGAAAGCTGTCAGCATGAAATTGCGCCGCCGACCCAAAGACAATCAGATCTGAAGTTCGGTCGCAGCCTCAAGGGACTACCAGCTTTACAAGGGTGCTTCGCACAATGCTTATCTCCATTCCTGCGTTTGCGAACCACTCGCCAAGACAATGCCAGCTTGGGGAGGTCGCTGGCACCAGTGGTAAGGGGACGAACGAAAACTGACAACCAAGGACTACAAGGCCCGAGCCCTGGCTTCCAAGATCCGAGCAGCAAGGATGGCGACGCGTATGGGGGCAGTAAACAAAGACCAGGAGAGGGGAGAGCAGTCGTCCACTCGAGGGCGGGCAAGAGGGAGGGAGATGAAGGTAGGAGCGAAAAGGACTAGAGGAGAGAGGAGGCAGGAGGATGAGCATGGAACGAGGAAGGAGGAGGAGTATGAGGAGGAGGAGGAGGAGGAGGAAGAGGAGGAGGGGGAGGAGGAGGAGGAGGAGGAGGAGGACGAGGAGGCATCGGCGCCGAAGCCGCGGCCGAAGCGCACGCAGCTGCGGACGGAGGCGCCATATCGATCGGCGCTGCCGCCGGAGCGGCGAAAAGCAGAGGAGAGTGCTCCACGCAAAGGAGCCCGCCCGTCTGTGCCCCTTCCTCCCCGCCTCCTGCCGCCGGACACTTGGCGCCTGCCCTCTCCCGGCTGCTCGAGCGCGCGCGCGGGCTGCTCGAGCGCGCGTGCGGACTGCTCTCTGCCGCGCTGCGGCGTAAAACAAGAACGTGCGCCGCGCGAGGGGCCGCGCGCGTGGCCAGCGCCGGGCGGCGCCAGGCCGTCCAGCCGAACGCGGTGGGCGGCGCGCCTCTCTCGGCGTGCTGGCGGCCGCGAAGTGGCCGCCCAGGGGCGGTGAGCCCGCAGCCTGCCCCTGCGGGCACGCCGCGCGGGTCCGAGCGCCTGCGGGAAGGATGGCGAGGCTGAGAGGATCGGGGAAACGTAGGACTCGAGTGAGCCGGAACTCGTGTTTGCCGACGTTTGTTGACGAGCGCGTCCTGTATTTTGACGGTCCAATTTTCGTGGGATGTCTGCAGCGGGAGTTCGCGTCAAATTTCAAACCGGGTCTCGTCATTTTCATGATGGCCAGACCAACCCGCTTTTATGTTTGTTTTGCTTTTTCTGCGCAGCGAGCGCAGCCGCCTGCTCCTGCGCCGCCACCCTGCCCTCAGCGCACACCCGGGCGCGGGCCAGCACCGTAGACCAGGCGGAGGGCGGCAACCCGGCCCAGCGCGGCACCGCCCTCGGCTGGCTCTGGCGGCGAGCTGCCGCGGGGCGCCGTCGGCGCCAAGCTGGCCTCCTCAGCCTCGCCCAAGCCAGGCGGCTGTCTGGGGCTGCGGAGTTCCATCGGCTCCAAGCTGCCTGGCTCGATCGGTTCCGCGCCGCGGCCGTCCTGCTCGTCTGGGGCCGCGTCGTCGGCCAACGGCGCCCCCTCCGCCTCGCAAGGCCCTGCGTCTGCGTCGCTGGCACAGAGCCGGATCGCCCGCGGCTCGTGCCGGGCTCCGGCGTCGTCGTGCCTACCGAAGAGCGCCGCGTCCTCCTCCTCCTCCTCCTCCTCCTCCTCCTCCTCCTCCTCCTCCTCCTCCTCGAAGCGCGGCACGCAGGAGCGCAGCATCCGCACGGCCCGCCGCGCCAGCTGGACGCCGATGGCGCTCCGGACCCTCCGAGTCTTACGTCTCCCCGAGAGGAGCACTGAAGCCATCCCGATCAACCACCAGCAAGCATGGTTGCGATGGGGCAACCTCGGAGGCCTTGGCACGCGCCGGGTAAGATTCCTCCAGCCGGCCGCTGCCGTGTGGCACGCCCAACTGAACGAACGAACAGGCGCGGCTGAACCAGCCATCGTGGATGACCAAGCCAGCTGTTCGAGCAACGCATGAATGAACGCGCGCTGACTTTGAAATTAGCGAGTGAAGGGTGCAGTGGTAGCGCTCTGGGCTTGGATGACTTGTTGCTCAAAGCGGATTATGAAAGTACGAACGTCCTCCCCAAGCACTGTGAACTGCCATTCCAAACCTGCGCGATCACCAGCGCAACTGAGAACAATCAGCAGGGAAGCCTTGACGTCTTCTAGACAAGACCAGGCGACACATCTCGCCACGTATGCGATCACGACGACAAGCGACAGAAGCAGGCATGGGCGCGGCAGGCAGATCATAGGATTTGCTCCGGAGCTGGCGGCAAGAACTGGACGGCAGGACATCCATAGCCCATAGCCGTGCAGGTGCAGCGGGTTGGCGATGCATGCGAGCTGCTGGTTGAGCGAGGCGCTAATGCCGAGTTGCCGAATACGCGAGCGCCAGGGGAACGGCAGCCAGCAGAAGTCCGACTCAAGAGGTTGGCAAGTAAGCTGAATGCAGCAGCCAACGTTGCGGAAGACGGGTTCTGGAAGCGCGCAGAGAGACATGAGCATTCGCCACGTGAACGAGGGCAGGTCGTGCAGAATTCTAATCTGAGAGGGAAGCGAAAGTTCAGGACAGAACTCCGCGAAGGGAGAAACCAAGAGAATCCAGATTAGGACGAGGAGGAGGGCGAGGACGAGAATAACGACAACGAGGACAACGAGAGGGGCGATACTGAGAAGGAACGGCAGGGAGAAGGGAAGGAAGAATCCCTCTCCTCCTCCTCTTCCTCTGTCCCCTCTTATCCTCCTCCTGCTCCTCCTCCTCCTCCTCCTCCTCCTCCTCCTCCTCCTCGTCCTCCGACTCCTCCTCCTCCTCCTTGTCAACCTCCTGTTGCGATGCTCGGAGACTTGTTGGTACTAGCCGCTGCGTCTTTGAACGCGCCCCAAACGAGGAAACCTATGAGAGCATTCGAGTTCATCAAACTCGATCAGTGCGGGTCCAGGCGGAATGGGGGGCAAAGAGACGTGGGGAAATAAACTAGTCTGGAGGTGGGCACCGAGGCAAGGACCCTCACCGAGGGTGGGGCTGTGCTAAGTACAATGCTCTGTTGCGGTTACCTCCAGCTCCTCCTCCTCCTCCTCCTCCTCCTCCTCCTCCTCCTCCTCCTGGTCTTCCTCTGGGTCCTTCTGATCCTCCTCCTGATCCTCCTCATACTTAAGCGTAACGACCAGACGCAGCGTCGAAATGGTCTGCAGGCGAATCCAAGATGGCCCAAGATGTGAGCGATGCCCTGGAGACCAGGCGCGGTGGCCCCAGAGCGACCCCGAGGTGGCCAGAGCATTCCCAGAGTACAACACCATGATCTTAAGATGACCTGGAGCTGAAATGACCTCAAGACGACCTGAAAACGTCATACATTGGCGGGATTGGGTCCCACCGCGGGATTTATCCGGACCCTATTCTTTATGGGTGGGATTCATGGTTGGCCGGACTAAAACTATATAATTAAAAAAGGGGAACTACTCGCCAAGGATCCCGCCGAGACCACGCATGAGGGCTATCTTGCTCGGCTTCTAGAGGGGGAGGGGGGTTCAACGCATCCTGCCCCTCAGCCCCGTCGGGGCCGTTGCCAAGAGAGGTGCGACGTAGGCGAGCACACAGTGCCATCGGGCCCAACTCAGAAAATTCAAGGAACTTTCGGAGCGGCGATGTTATCCTCGTCCTCATGATCGTCGTCCCCCTCCTCCTCCTCCTCCTCCTGCTCCTCCTCCTCCTCCTCCTCCTTATCCTCCAACCTTCTGCGCCCGTTACCCCGCGCCTGCTCCTGCAGGGAAAAGGGCGGTCTCCTGCTTCAGCACAAAGGCCCCCTCTGGCTCCTGCAGGCAGGGCGGCTCCCGGGCCGTCAGGACGGTGAAGAGGTCGCCGCCGCCGACGAGTTCTAAGACCTCGAGCCACAGAGAGGAGGAGGAGGAGGAGGAGGAGGAGGAGGAGGAGGAGGAGGAGGAGGAGGAGGAGGAGGAGGAGGAGAAAGGAAGGAGGAGGATGAGGAGGAGGAGAAGGAGGAGGAGGAGGAAGAGGAGGTGGAGCGTGGCCTGGATGGCGCAACAAGTTCTCCGCCGGTGCGCCTCAGGGCTCACATGGGGCCCCAGCAGCGGCAGGCGAATCGCTAGTTACCCTGAGCATCCAGCTCGCTGCAGCGACCGGCGGAAAATAGCCGAAAAGCATAACATTAACATACGATGAAAACAACATTGAACTCATCCCGGCCAGTATCACGAAACAGACCAAGCTTGACCCTGGGATCCCAGGGGACCTCGCGAGAAAGAGGGGGAGAAGGAGGAGGACGACGACGACGAGGGAGGAGGGCGAGGATAAGAAGGAGCTCTGGCCATCTTCGGGGGAGAGAAGAGAGTAGTGTTGATATCAAGCTAGGTGCGTTCGCGCCATATCTCACACCCTCACTCTTCCACACATCCAATCCCACTTCGCTGTTGCGTCCCCATATCAGCCGACGGGTGTCATAGCGGACTTGGAAGCCCGAACGGACGTCATTATGCCATGCGCAATCACGGCAGTGGAGCTGCGTACACTATAGGAGCTGGCGGATAATCAGGAGGATGAGCAGGAGGCGAAGGAAGAGGAGGAAGGAGGACGAGAAGGCACAGCAGCAGCAAGAGCAGGAGAGGAAGAAGGTGGAGGAGCAGGATGATCAGGAGAAAACGGGGGAGGGGAAAGGAGCCAGGCGACAATGATGAGGAAACACTCCGATCAAGAAAGGTAGCCCGCGCTGAGGCGAACGCGCCCTTCTGAACATCGGGAGCAAAGTGCCGACCCTGAAATGAGGCTAAGGCTGCAGTGGGAACACCATTCTTGAAGGACCGAGAACGTTTGGAGCGAAACAATCACAGACGACAAATCAACTCGGCACCATCCTGCATGACAAAAATGCGCGGAGGGGGGCGGGTCACTCCCTCTCCACCTTCGGCGGAGAGACGAGAGAATTTACATTGGAACTGTAAAGGCCAGAGATGAGAGAGGACACGCTAGGTGCGCTTGCGCCATACCTGACATTCTACCCCTCCCACCCGTCCACTCTCATGGCGATGTTCTCTATCCGAGCACGCGTGTCCTTGCGGACCTGGACTTCCAAAAAAGACCCCATCGTGTCTTGCGCAAGTGGTAAAATGGAACTGCGTACATAGGCGGAGGAGGAAGAGGAGGAGGAGCAGGTGGCGGATGAGCAGGAGGAAAAAGAGAAGGACGAGGAAGGTGGACGAGGACGAACAGCAGCAGCAGCAGCAAGAGTTGAAGTGGAAGGAGCGGGAGGAGCAGGAGGACCAGGGGAAGGTGGAGGATGGGAAAGGCAGTGAGCGACAACGATGAGAAAATATTCGCATCCAGAAAAGCAGCCCAGGCTGGGGCGAGAGTGCCATTCTGAAAGACGGGGGCAAAGCGCCGATCCTAAAATGAGACGCTGCAGCAGCATCATTTATGGAGACCGAAAACGACTGGATTACAAACAAACGGAATAATCATCGATGTGTATAGACTTTTGTTCTTGGCGAAAAACACATACTCGTAGAAGGCCGAATACATTCCAGGCGGAGTCCTTGGAGAGAGGAGAGTAGTAATCATGATGTGCAATTGTTACATATATACAGAGAGAGATCAGCCAAAGAGAAAGAGAGAGAGGGAAAACAATAAAAACGGCATATAATATATACACAACATTAAAAAGAAAGGGCTACGGAAGGAGAGGGATGGCGAATCTAGGAGGGAAGCGTCTGGGGGTGGTAGGGAGACCGATGCGTAGGGGCGCTGGCTCTGCTGCTGCTGCTGCTGCTGCTGGTGCGGCGTCGATACACGTTCGGAATATCATGGAGCAGCCTGGGTCGCCTTGGGGCGTCGTGGGGCCGTCGTGGGGCCTTTCGAACCGGATGGTGCGCTTCTTGCTGCTGCTTGCTTCTTCTGGCTGCTGCTGCCGATGCTGCTGCTGCTGTTGCTGCTGATGCTGCTGATGCTGCTAGCGGTGCTGCTGCTGGCTACGCTGACTCCGATATGGCTGTGGGAAATGTCGGGGCACTGTGGGAGTTCCGTGGGTTATCATGAAGGCATCTCGGGGCCGGCTGGGTTACCTGGGGGCTCTCTCGGGGCCCTCCTCAGACAGATGAAGGCGTCTGCTTCCGACGTTTGTTGGCCCTCCGCTGGGAAATCAAACGTATCGGAGGGTGGGTGACCGTTGCCATCTCTGGCTCGACAAAACGCAGATGCGAGATAGGTGACGCCAACAGTGACTGTGAACACGGTGACTGCCGCGAGGGTGACGACGAGGACAACGACGACCGTGGCGGCGAGGAAGATAAAGGCGATGATGACGGCGAAGACGGCGATGTCGGCAATGACGGCGGTGATGATGACGACGTCGGTTATGCGCAGTCAATGGTACACACGATGGACGTTTGCGACAATAGCGACGGCGGGCTGAAATTGGCGAGCCCCCCCTAAAATTGTAAGAAGCAGACTGGTGAGTCCCAAAACCCTGACCAGGGAGCTTTCCACCTTCGACTTAACAACATATGTTTATTTCGCAGCACAATAAAAAATGCGTTTCCAATTGATGCTTCATCTCAACCAACTGCGGGTTCAACCGAAGTTCCCGGCGGCCTCATCAACGTTTCCGCAATTGACCTTGAACTTCCGCGATGCTTCTTCGAACAGTTTGAGATATCCTCGCCAGCCCACAAATACCAGCCCAGGTTCTCGCTGGTGTCCACGAGGTTTCAACGCAACGTCATCTGCGCCATGACCGCCATCCACGTCATCATGTTCGTCATCATCGCCATATTCTTTATCAACACCGCCATCCATGGTGCCGTCAACATCGCCATGCGTGGCGATCACTAAGCACCCACCCATCTTCATCGGAAAGCGCAAGCTGACATCGAAAACTGGATTCCCCTCTGTCTGTTGGGCTGCTTGGTGGCCTCGTGGAGCCCCTTGGAGCTGTGTTCGGGCTTCTGCTTCGTCTTCCTCATCAGCGCTTGTTGCTTTGAAGATCGCGAGGATTTTCCTGTTCACCTTTCACGCTTGGATTGCGGGTGGGAACAGAAACGATACCGAGAACCACTTCAGCAACCAAGACCGAACAAATGTCCAACGATCCCTCACAAAGCAAGGGACAACAATCAGCCTGATCCCAGCAGCATGGCACAGGTCAAGTTTTCTCTGGTCCCGCTGCAGCAATGCTGCATAACCTTCAGACGTACGGTGGAAGAAAGGAACGAACTTGTAGTGCTGCTCGCCCTGGAACTCGAAAGCCATGTTCAAAGCTTCGTTGTAACCGTCAAGCTGCAAGAAAGCACGCTGACCCACTCGGAGAAATCTTGGGCGCGCCGCTGCAAACTGGAAGCCAACAAAAATCGTCTCGAGAATGCATCGGACATCCAGCTCGCCTTGCCAAGAAATACATGTAGGACACCATGTGCCAATGTTGTACACGTTGTTCATGTTAGCAAACCATTTGTGTCCCTTGTCGCACTCCCATGCCAAGACCGTTTTATTGTTCGAGTACTCAGATGATAGACAACGTCCCCCTCGCAATTCAGCCACTTCTCGTGCAAATTCTATGCCCAGTCTTCGCCCATGGCGAGCACACTGTGGACACCAAGTCCCAGAAATAGAAACGTTTTGGAGAGTTGCGCGCCATATGTGACCTTGTGAACATTGCCATGTGAGCTTTGTCCTGGTATTGTTGTACACGCCGGACAGACAACGTCCACCATTTTTCTCAGCTGCGCGCTGAGCAGCTGGTAACCCCAACTGGCGTTTTGCATGCGCGCACTTTGGGCACCAACTTCCACCATGCTTAATGCTTGATAATCGTGCTTTCCAAATGTGTTCCCGTGCGCACTCCCACATTAATGGGTCCCTGGCGTTCACGTACTCGACAGACAAGCACCGCCCACCGCGTAGAGTTGCAAGTCGATGTGCTGCTGCGAGGCCAAGCTTCTTCGGCGCCCGCCAGGCAACTGCGCGGCGCATGACGGTACGTGCATCAGCGGCCCCGAGGAATTCGAATTCGAGAGCGAAGTCAAGCGCAGATCGCCGAAGCCAGGGACGCCCTGCAGCAGGCCGCCATGGCCAAACTCGGACTAAAATGGCTACGGAGAGCTATCTCGGAGCTTCTTGGGGCCCTCAGGAGGAATCCCCAGGCCGTGTGGGCGCCCTCTGAAGGCTACCCTGGTTCATCTTGGCGGCTCCTTGGGCCGTCTTGGGCCTCTCCAGAAACTTTCTTGGGTCGTATTGGGGCCCGGTGGAGGCTCTCGAGAGGCAGATCGCCGGCCTGGATCCGACACACGCCCGAGAAACCCTGCCGCCTCGGTCCATTGTGCCAGCTATGCCAACCAGAGCAAGAGCAGCAACACGAGTGGGAGTACAGTTAGAGTGCCCACAAGGACGCGCGCGCCCAATGACGTAATTACATGAACGCGGCTTCCCCATAATAAGAACGTTCGCGCATTGCGTACTCTCGAAACCAACGCGGATTCATGTACGTGGACGTCCTTCTTTCGCTCCTGAGCAATCATCGAGGGGGAGGAGGCAGATGGGGCAGAGGGGGAGGAGGACGAGGAAGAGGAGGAGGAGGAGGAAGAGGATGAGGAGGCGGAGGCGCATGGGGCAGAGGGGGAACAGGAGGAGCAGGAGGAGGAGGAGGAGGTGGAGGAGGAGGAGGTGCTGTCATGGGGAACGGCACATAGGGAACGGCGCCTTGGCCGTAGAAGCAAAGAGGCTCTCCAGAGGGGAGCCAGTTGCCATCCACGCATGTGTCTTACGTCGCAGCGCGGCCGAAGCAGCCCGAACGCGCGTCCAGGCAACCCGGGCTACGGTGAAGCGAATTGGGCCACATGCAAGAAGAGGGGAAAAGCCGAGGTTGCCATCCACACAATTAGGAGGGCGGAAAGGGGCACCTAAACATCCGCGCGCGGACGTCCGCGCGGGCGGCAGATGTCCGCTGACGCCAGACCCCCTCTCTTGCCACACCCCGAAGCGCGGCTGCTCTCGGGTATGGGAGAGGGGGGCCCCGCCCCTGTGGAGACCTGCCGCGCGCGGGCGCCCGAAGTTCACGTTCTGTCGTCCGAGTACGTCTGAGCATCGCGGGGGTCGCCCAGCGGTCTGGTCACCACCCCGCCTGGGCGGCCACAGCTGCCGCCGGGCGAGCGCGCGGTTGCAGGACCCGTGGGCACGCCTCGCGAGCGCCTGGAGCCCCTGAGCGTCCCGGAAGCGTCCTGCCCTGTGCTCGGGCAGCCCATGCACGGCAAGCCCTCCGTCCGAGTCGCGGCGGCCGCTTCATAGGCTTGGTGCGCGTGCCCTGGCCAGGAGCCTGTTTTTGTTATTACTCGCGATAACGGGCGTGATCGGGGATGGGGAGGTCCGCCCCCACCCATCACATCACGGCGGGGAGGC
>CAUYUJ010018022.1:105000-137500 GCA_963575745.1 Prorocentrum cordatum
CGAATTCGCAGGGTAGGGCGAAGAGAGGAAGAGGAATGATACGTATGAGGTTATGTATAAGGCTTAACATGATTACAGCGACGATGCCGGAACAAGTAACAACGAATTATCGCGAAATGTTCCGCTTTACCTTATGGCCCTCCTGCCTGCATACCAGAACACAAGGACCAAAGTGCATGGCGCACAGCGCAAATGCAGTTCGGTGTGTATATGTATGGCACGCACCATGAACCTCTTTATCGCGGAAGACCGGATGAGGAAAGGGTATTTCACGGGGCGTGAAAGGGAGTTGAGTAGAAGGGTCTTTTCAAATTGCATTTGGGGAGGAGGCTGTGGTGTGGTGTTGGAAGCGGAGGCTGTGGAATAGTGGGCGTCGTGTTCGAGACGGGGGGAATTGAGTAGGGGGAACTTTTGAACTTCACGTGCGGGCGAGGCTGTAGATTAGTAGGTGTGATGTTGGAGACGAAGGCTGTGGAACTGTGGGTGTGGCGTCAGAGATGGATGGAGTTGCGTATACGGATCTTCTCAAGGTGCACTTGGGGAGGAGCCTATGGAGTAGTGGGTGCGGTGTTGGAGACGGAGGCTGTGGACTATTGGGTGTGGTGTTGAAGGAGGAAGTTGAGAAGGCGGAACTGTTCAAGTAATGTGTGGGTGACGCTGTGGGAAGATGGGTGTGACGGTAAAGGCGGAACGTGTGGACTATTGGGTGTGGTGTTAGAGACGGAGGGAGTTGAGTAGGCTGCTGCTGACAATCTACAAATGCGGAGGAGGCTGTGGAGTAGTGGGTGTGGTGTTGGAGACGGAGGCTGTGGTGCTGGGGGAGTTGAGTATAAGGATCTGTTTAAGCTGCTCTTGGGGCGGAGGCTGTGAAGTAATGGGTGTGGTGTTGGAGGCGGAAGCTGTGGACTGTTGGGTGTGGTGTTGGAGGAGGAAGAGGAGAGGGAAACTGTTCAAGTTACATTTTTTTGGGAGGCTGTGGAGTAATGGCTGTGGCGTTCGAGACGGAGGCTGTGGATTGGCTCTGGAAACGAAGGGAGTTAACTAGACTGATGTTTCCTTGGTCAGGAGGCTGTGGAGTAGCGGGCGTGGTCTTGGAGACGGTGCGAACATCGCTATCTATCGGGCCCCCAACACAGCTTAGAAAAGGAACTTCGAAAGTGAGTGCGGACATCGTAACAATCATACGCATCACCATATACAACGCGCACCAAACGGATTCTTTGTGCGTGCGCAAGGTATTCATACTTATATACAAATATATGCAGAGATCCATCTCTCTCTCTCTCTCTCTCTTTCTCGGTCTCTTTATCATTGTGTGTCTCTCTCTCTCTCTCTGCCCCCTCCCCCCCCACACACACATGTTCTCTCCCTCCCTACCTGTGAATATACATTGTTGAATGTAAACATATGTGTATATATAGTGTAATGGCTTGTGGCTTGTGTTGTGTATACTCTCTCTCTCTCTCCTTTCCCTGCCTCTCCCTCGCCATACATTTATAAACGTATAGTTACATGTATAAACATATTTATATACATAGAGAACCGAGAAGCAGATCGAAAGTATCACTATGTAAACCTGTGTACAAGTGTAGCAAGCATGTAAGAGACACCGTGCCTTCGGCACGCTGGAACGCGTCACACTGCTTGTCGGTTGCCAAGCGTGGGCTATGTGAGTGTTCGAGGGCCGGCCCCCTACCCGCAGGCAGCCACGTGAACAAAACGATCACCTGGCGTCGCATTCCGTCGCAACTGTCGTCCGCGGGCCCGCTCCAGTTCGACGCTCCCCCCATGGCCCCACGAGTGCCCCCAAGGCCTCAAGAAGCCGCCAGGAAGTGTCCAAGACATGTCCACAGAGACGCCCGCGGAGGCCTCCAGCAAGGCCCCCGCATGCCCCAAAACCGATGAATAAACACGTGCGATTCCGTGCGCTTTGCTTCGGAGGCTTCTCGGCTTAAGATCGCCTCAGGAAAGCCTCACTGGTCTGCGCCGAAGCACAATCGATTAGTCCGTTGGGTCGCGGGCGCGCGAAAAAGAATCAAAGAGGCAGATGAAGACACGGGAGGCGCTATCTCCCAACACTCTCATCCTCTCACCTCCTTGGTTTCCTCCCTCAGCACTACCTTTTCGCGCGCCCGCGACCCCTTCGGTCAACGGGCTATGCTTAAGCGCAGACCCAGCAGAGAGACCTAAGAGGGCACCAAGACAGCTGAAGATGGCGCCCAGAGGGCCCCCAAGACAACCCGATAGCCCCCCCAAGACGGCCCAGGCTCGCCCCAAGAAGGCTCAACGACGGGCCCCGCCGAGACGTTCCCAATATGCTCAGAATCATCGCGTCGAAGACGGCCCTGAGACCCTCGGGGAGCCCCGTACATGCCCCCATCAGCAGGCCCCCGAAATGAGGACTCCAAGACGGCCAAAAAAGGGCCGAGGAAGGCGCCCGAGAGGCCACGAAGCAGCCGCAAGAAGTCTCCTATATGCCGCCAAGACAGCGGAATGAGGGATGGGGGAAGGGGGAGGAGGAAGATGATGAGGAGAAGGAATGAGGAAGGGGGAGGAGGAGGAGGAGGAGGAGGAGGAGGAGGAGGAGGAGGAGGAGGAGGAGGAGGAGGAGGAAGAGAGCGAGGTTGAGGAACACGAGAGGGTGTTAAGACCCGCGCCTGTGCAGACGAGGCGTTGAACTGGACACGCTCGTAAACTCAGCCAACTCCCTGCTTGGCAGCTGCGCTGGGGGCGCAAGCAGCTGGATGTGCGTGTATCTGCAAGGGTCAAACTTCACCATTGGGGATGGACATAACCCCCTTTAGTAAGACGTGGTTCAGTGATAACGACCTCGGGCTCAAACCTGGCGGGCGCAAGCCTGGAAAAGGACGGCCGCGGCGCCCTCTCGAGAACCGAAAACGGACAATTCACTAATCGACGTGTCAGGGTGGGGCTTCTGTCCACCCCCCCGACTGCGCGGGCACGGTGGCGGGGTGGGGGCGCAAGCAGCTGGATGTGCGTACAGATGTATAGACGTATCTGCAAGGGTCAAATTGCACCACCCTTCGTGACGAGGTCTGCGACAACACGCTGGGTGGCCGGTGGGGGGTGCCCCTCGACCGGCCCGTGGTCGAGCGGGGGAGCTGGCGCCAGCGGTGGAGGCGAGGCGAGGGACGCCAACTCGTGGATAACGAAGAGGGACAACGGAGACCGGCGTGGGAGTTCCCTGGACCCTCTCCGGGACCCCCCCGAAAACCCCCCGAGTTGGTGGGCTTTTCGAAAGTTTTCTCCCCCGGATCCCTGAAGGGGGGGCGGGAAGCTTGGGTTTCTTCTGGGAGGTTTCCGGGGCCCGGGGCCCTGGGTTTTCGAGCGGGGGAGCTGGCGTCAGTGGAGAGGTGAGCCGATGGACGCCAACTCGTGGATAACGAAGAGGGACAACGGCAACGATGCTCTGTCTCCTCACGACCAGGCGCAGCGTGTACACATCATCAGCAGCTCCCTCTGCATCCGTCTCTTACCCTCGCTCCCGATGTCCCTTTCTACTCGCCTTACCACGTAATACAATCTACCTGTTACGTCCATCCTCGCTTCCCCCTCATTCATCCCTTCTCTCTCTCTCTATCGGGCGTTCGTTGTCCATTCGATCCGCAGTATCGATATTGGTCTCTCTCTCTCTTTCTCTCTCGCTCTCTCTCTCTCCCTCTCTCTCTCTCCCTCTCTCTCTCTCTCTCCCTCTCTCTCCCTCTGCTATATGGACCAAATTATTGATGATTCTCGACGCCGTCGTCATCGCTGTAGTTGTAGCCGTCGTCATGGTGTCGTCGCCGTCGCCTGCCTGACTTGTCATGGTTAGCCCCATCTCGCACTCCGTAATCCTTCGTCTTCTTCAGTCCAGAGGCGGACCAGAAGAAGTAGTGGAACTCATCCCAAGGAGGAGGTGAGGGCTCGAAGAACCCGAGGACAAAGATGGTACCGTGCTGCTGATGGTAACAGTTCTGCTGATGCTGTCGCTGACGCTGATGCTGCCGCTCTCCACCCTCATCGTTTTCCTTGTCGATTTGAGCACAGATGTCGCTCGGCACGCATTGAAGCTGGGCGTCCATCACAGACGCGCGGGCATGGAAAAATACGCGCTTGAAATCTGTAGCATAAAAATATAAAAGGGCAGGGACGATAGATATGGTGAAGGGCCAATGGCAGGGAGAACGGACCGAGGCCAGCAGTCAGCATTCGATCCTATACACATTGGCACGCATGTCTTTATATATATATACATAAATACACCTATCTTTTCTGTGTCTATAGACCTGCATCGATGTATGTATGCGTATAAATATGTGTGTATGTGTGTGCATGTGTATGTGTATGTGTATGTGTGTATGTGAATATACATGCATGTACACCTATGCCACGTAAGCACAAGCATATGTGGCTCGCGAGCTTTCGATGCCATCTGCACGTTCTGTCCGCCACCGTGCCCGCTGGTACGCCCAGGCGCGGCTGAGCGCCAAGTGCTGCCTGGCAGGACTGCTGGAGGAGAGGGCGAGGCGTGCTCGAGGAGGGGGAGGGAGGAGAGAGCGAGGAGGGCGGGAGGAGGAGGAGGAGGAGGAGGAGGAGGAGGAGGAGGACGAGGAGGAGGACGAGGAGGTCGAGGACGAGGAGGACGAGGAGGAGGAGGAGGAGGAGGAGGAGGAGGAGGAGGAGGAGGAGGAGGAGGAGGAGGAGGAGGAGGAGGAGGGAGCGAGGGAGCGAGGGGCTGGCGGGACCCCTCCGCTCTCGGTCGCGGAGTTGCGCGTGCCCCCGCCCCCAATCCCCTTCCCGAGAGGCCCTGGGCACTCCCGACGCCTCTCGGATGCTCTCCAGAGCCGCGCGGCCCTCCCAGGACGACCAGGGAGGGCCACCAAGGCCGCCACGATGGCACAGCATGCCTGCAGAGCTCCCCGCAATGGCCCCAAGACGGCCTCAACCCAGGCCCCACGAGGGCCCGAATCTACCAAAGTCATTGAGCATCCTCAGGTGAAAGAAATGAAGGTCGCGTTCTTAGCTTATCGGGCCTCCGTTAGCCCAAGACGGGTCAGCCCAAGACGGTCCAAGGGGCCTCCAATACCGTCGGGCTGCTGAAGGAAAGCACGATAGATAAAGAATGAAGTCCTTGTTCGGTCTCAAAATCGACTGCGTGCACGAGGAGGGCTAGAGGAGCAGCCATGGAAGGACCTAAGGAACATCGAGCCCCTTCCGAACCCGAATCTGCTCCTTATTTCAGCATCTTGGCTGTACGGCCTACGAGGCCCCCCAAGAGGGCTCGAAGACGGTCCAGGAGTCCCTCAAGATGGCGCCAGACTGCCCAAGAGCGCACCAAGATGGCCCAAGGAGCCCCCCAAAGGCCCCCCAAGACGCCCCCATGAGGCATCTCAGAGGCCCCAGCCTAATAGACTCCCAAAAAGGGCCGGAGACGGCCCAAAAATATCACGAGACGGCTAAAGAGGTCTCCCCAGAGGGCGCCCGAAGCTCCCGCGAGCGCCCCAAGAGGGGGAACTCGACCTGACAGATCGAGCCTTCCCCGAAAGTTGGCCCCCACAGCCGCCAGCAGGCGCCCAGGAAACCCTCAAGATGGGCCAAGTTGGTCCCAAGACGGCCCGAGAAGCGCACAAGACGCCCCAGGAGGCTTCCAAGAGGGCTTCGAGACGCCCTGGAGACGCTAAAATCATTGATTTCGCTAGGGTTGTCGGGCGACTTTGGCGGTACACTATTTTCGGGCTGCCGACCGAGGCCACCAAGATCACACCAAGACACCCCCAGGCGGGTCTGAGACTTTTCTGCTAGGACAGTCCTGCACTCCGTCGGGCTTCCTGGAGACTCTCCGCAAGCCAGTTTAACAATCTGGGCGCGTCTCGAACTTCTGCTGCAGCTCTCTTGAACAACCTTACAGCACCACCAAAACCAACAGTGATGCGGAATGGGCCGGCGGGCTGAGCGGAGCGCTGAAAGAGAAGCAGAGCTGTCACTGCTCGGGGCCTCCGAGCGCCTGCGCAGGCCTGCACCCGCGCCTATGCATCCGCACACTGGCTCCGCCACGGAAGAAGGCGAGGCAAGGCAGGACTGACAGTCAGGCTCGAGCAGCTCGAACCCCATCGGGCAAGGGAGTCAGCAGCCGAGGGAGGAAGAAGGGCCCAGCACCGACCCAAGAAACCTGCGCCGACCCCCAAAAGCCTATGCTTATGCCGCTGCTTGCTTCTTGCTTGTCGACGGGAGGGGCCCAGGGGCGACAGAAGACAGGATCGTGACACGGGCCCTCCTCGCCTCTGGGCGTGTGAGACTCGAGTCAGCGGGGCCGCTGCTGGAGGGGAAAAACGCGGCCCTCTCGCAGCGATGCTCGCGGCCGCCTCTACGGCGCCGGCGGCTCCAAGGTGTTCGGCCTGCTCCTGTGCCAGCTGGGGGCATCGCCCGGCTCGATCGCCCCCAGGTCTGGCAGCCTGATGAGGGCAACGTCCTCGCCAGTGTCGTCGGCACCGTCCGACCCGCAGGGGACGGCGACCGCGTCGTCTGGAGACACCCGGCGCAGGAGCCAGGGCCCCGCGGCGCCGATCTGCTGCGGCGTCAGCACCTTCAAGGCCTCTCTTGGCAGGGGGGAGGCATGGGGACCCCGAGGGGAGCGGGTCCCGAGCCCAAGGGCTCTCGGCACGACCAGCTGTCCATCTGGATCGCTCTCTGACGGCCCTGGGGACTCGGGAGGGCTCCGGGGAGGAAACCACATCCCAGACATCCAGCGTCTCTCTCGCTGTTTTCGAGACACGGGCCCCCGACCTCTCGATCCCTTCCCCAGGAAGGGTTGTTCACCCCGGGTCGTTGTTTGACTGCCCCGAGGCCCTGTAAGGGCCCCGAGAAGCCCAAAACTGCGAAAACCTCCGTCTCGACTCTTTCGAGACGCTGGACGTCTGGGGATCTCCTTCGATGGCATGCTTTTTTATGGGCAGAAGGTCTCCGAAGTCCCCGGTGGAGGCCTCTGGAGGTCTCGTGGAGGTCCCCAATGTGGTCGCGCGAGGCCCTGCAGGGAGGGCTCTCGAGGCGCGATAACTAAGTCGCCTCCACCTCCTCCTCCTCCTCCTCCTCCTCCTCCTGCTCACCTCTCCTCGGGGCTCCTCCTCCTCCTCCTCCTCCTCCTCCTCCTTCCTCCTCCTCCTCCCCCCTCCTCCTCCTCCTACCTCCTCCTCCTCCTCCTCCTCCTCCTCCTCCTCCTCCTCCATCCCTCCTCCTCCTCCTCCTCCTCCTCTCTCCTCCTCCTCCTCCTCTCCCTCCTTCCTCCTCCTCCTTCCTCCCTCCTCCGCCTCCTCCTCCTCCTCCCTCCTCCTCCTCCTCCTCCTCCTCCTCCTCCTCTCATCCTCCTCCTCCTCCTCCTCCTCCTCCTCCTCCTCCTCCTCCTCCCTCCTCCTCCTCCTCCTCCCGTCCTCCTCCTCCTCCTCCTCCTCCTCGCCTCCTCCTCCGCCTCCTCCTCCTCCTCCGCCTCCTCCTCCTCCTCCTCCTCCTCCATCCTCCTCCTTTCCCCTCCTCCTCCTCCTCCTCCTCCTTACCTCCTCCCTCCTCCCTCCTCCTCCCTCCTCATCCTCCTCCTCCTCCTACTACTCCTCCCTCCTCCTCCTCCTCCTCCTCCTCCTTCTTCTCTCCTCCTCCTCCTCCTCCTCCTGCCTCCTCCTCAGCCCCGCCCCGCCTCCTCCTCCTCCTCCTCCTCCTCCTCTTACTCCTCCTCCTCCTCCTCCTCCTACTCCCCCTCCCCTCCTCCTCCTCCTCCTCCTCCTCCTCCTCCTCCTCCTCCCCCTTTTCCCCATCCTCCTCCTCCGGCCTCCTCGTCCTCCCTCCTCCCTCCCTCCTCCCTCCTCCTCCTCTCTCCCTGCCCCTGCGCCTCCGACCTCCTGCAATCCTCTTTCACCTCCTGCATCCTCCTCCTCCCTCCTACCTCCTCCTACTCTCCTCCGTCCTCCGTACCTCTCCTTCTTCTCTTCCCTCCTCTTCTCCTCCTTCTCCTCCTCCTTCTCCTCCTCCTTCTCCTCCTCCTTCTCCTCCTCCGCCTCCGCCTCCTCCTCTCCTCCCCCTCCTCCTCCTCCTCCTACTCCCTCCTCCTCTTCCTCCTCCTCCTCCTCCTCTTCCTCCTCCTCCTCCTCCTCTTCCTCCTCCTCCCCCTCCTCCTCCTCCTCCGTCATTCCTTTTTCTTATACATAACATCTCCCTGTCGCACCCCGAGGCCAAATTTTAGGGCGGCCGGGCGTTTCGCCTGAGACTTCCTCCACGACTCTGAAGCTTAAGCAATTGGCAACAGTTTCGGATGGAGGGCGGGCGGCTTTCAAAATGTGGCTCTCGCCTCAGCGCTGCGCACGCTCGTTTTAAACATTTGCAAGAGCTTCACGGATTGAAGGCGGATGGCTTTCAAAATGTGGCTCTCGCCCTAGCGCCGCGCACATTCGTTTTAAGCTATGGTAAGAATTTAACGGATTGAGGGCGGATGGTCTTGAAAATGTGGCTCTCGCCTTAGTGACGCGCACATTCGTTTTTAACAAATGGCAAGAGTTTCACGGATTGAGGGCGGTTCCTTTTCAACATGTGGCTCTCGCCTTAATGCCGCACACATTCGCTCATAACATTTGCAAGACTTTCACGGATTCCCATGGTCAGCGAACCAGAAATGGTGTTTTGGAAGGATTCAGGATTATGATGCGCAACAGTTACGTTGATTCACGGTGTTGAAGTCCCAGAAATGGCTCTCTGGCACGATTCAAGATCGTCAAGACGCAACAGTCAGGTTGATCCAATGTTTCGGCATGCGTCAGGGTCTTCAAACGGCTGTCTTCCAACGAGGCAACTCCCCCAGTGGACATTAACCGTTGTAAGGGGCCTCTGAAGAGTGAGCTTGGAGGGAGGGTTTCTTCCAACATCCAGCTGGAGTGAGCTTGTGTTTGCACTCCTCCTCCTCCTCCTCCTCCTCATCCTCCTCCTCCTCCTCCTCCTCCTCCTCTTCCAGCCTCCCTCTTCTGGGTCATCGAATTTCGCGCATCGCGCCCCGCGATGCGCGATGTGCGACTCTGACTCCGCGCCCTCGCGACGCCCCCTTGGCGAAGGGCAGCCACCCTGGCCCGGACCGCGACGCGCGCAGCGCCATCACCTTCGCGCCCCCGCGAGCGACCCAGTCCTGGCCCTGTCGTCGTCTGGTTTTGGGGGTCCCAGCTCGGGCCTCCCGCGGCCGCTCAGGACGATCTGGGCACCCCCAGAACGCCCTCGGCGAGGCACAGCCGCTGGGAAGCACCCTGGGGCTGCAAAATCGCCGAGAGCCGACGGAAACGTCCGAAAACCTCGAAAATCGAAGCCCACACGACACTCAATACCTCCAGAGGAGGACGCCGGGCAACGACAAGACGACGGCGGCGCCCCCCGAACCTCTATGCGGATCACCACCGTGCTCCTCTTGGGGGTGGACCGGCAAAGAGAGGGCTGGCAGAGAGAGAGAAAGAGAGAGCGTTGGCGCCTCAGGACGTCGGAGGCGGCCGTGCACCCAGCTTGCGCACGGCACGACAGGTTCGTGCCGTGACGACTTCGGCGCTGGGTCGTGCAGCCTCGAACGATCGGCGGCGAGTGGATCGCCAGATCGTTCCGTAGTGGCCGATTCTGGGCCACCAGCGGCGCTCAACCTGGAGCGCCCACGCCGGGATCGCCGCCGCGCCGACACGGCACGAGCCTGGCCTGCGCCCCCCCTCCCCCCTTCCCCCGCCGCTCCGCTCTGTCGCTGCATCGGCGATGCGCCAGCGATGCCGGGACAGAGAAGGCCAGGCTCTGGATCTCGCGGCGTTGGCGATGCTGGGGCAACAGACAGGTACTGGCACCGCTGCTCTGCGGACGCCTCCCGGGAAATGGGTTCTGACTAAGTTCTGACCAGGACCTCGAGGCGGATCCAACTGTGGCGACGAGAGGAAGCCGGCATCGGTATGCTTCTCTCCCCCCCCGAGATGCATCGGCGATGCGACGCGGTCCTCCGACCCCGTCCTCTGCGACCAATCTGGCGGCCTGGACTCTCGCCATCGCTCGGACGTCGATTCCCCGTGCATGTTTCGGCTTCGTACGCTTGTACATTTCTCGCGGGATGAGATGTTCCTCCGCGATGGTCCGCGCCGAGGAAAATGCACCCGTTCGGGCGTCCATTCCCAGAGCACTTTTCGATGGACTGTGCCGTTGATTTTTCGAAGGATGACCCAGGAGGCTCCTCTGTGGCCCTCGCCGAAGAGAAATGCACACCTCCGAGCGATGCCAACGGACTTCCTTTGTCATGGCAGAAGCGGGCCTGAAGCGGGCCCCGAGGGAAACCAGGGCAGGGGCAGAGAGACGGGGCCGGGAGGAACATCCTCGTGAACGGGCTCCTGGAAGACTGAGCAGGTTAGCTTTGCGTCGGGCATGCCCTCCAACAGGGGGATTTTGGACGAAGAATTAAAGATAGTCAACAGATACCCCAACATGGCAAACCAAAATACCCCAAAAAACCTCCCGAGAGTATGTTTTGACTATTTTTGAATATCCTCCTGTAGAGGCACCTGCCCGATTTAAATATGGCGGGGCTCGTTCCCTGGCCCCACCTTGGGAGAACCCACCCCTCTGCGAACCCCCGACCGAGATGCATCGGCGATGCGACGCGTGAGTGTTGTTTCACCGATCCCCATGCCCAGCGGCCTGGCCTGGGGCCCACTGGCCGATCTGCCCCCCTCGTTCCCTTCGGGTTTCGAGGGGTGCATCCCCAACCGGGGTGGTGATTTGGCGGGGGTCTCGAAGGGGGTGGGGATGGGGATGGGGATTGGTAAAACGATACCGAACGCGATCCTCCGACCCCGTCCACTGCGACCCCAGTCTGGCGGCCTGGACATCCCTGTCATGGAGGAGGCGGGTTCTGAGGGCACCGGGTCCTGGGCCCCCGGGCGGTCTCCAGGGCCGCGTGCTCCATCCCAGGGAGGAGTCGGAGCAGGAGGAGCAGGAAGATTACGCCGAGAGGACGAGGAGGACGAGGAGGACGAGGAGGACGAGGAGGAGGAGGGGGAGGAGGAGGAGGAGGAGGAGGAAGAGGAAGATCACGACCAGAGGACAAGCAGTTTTTCGAAAGCCCCGAGGCCTGTGGAGGCCCTCCTCCTCCTCGTCCTCTTCCTCCTCCTCCTCCTCCTTCTCCTCCTCCTCCTCCTCCTCCTCCTCCTGGGACGTCGCCGAGGGAAGCACGGGCCCTCGATGTTCGAGCTCAGCTACCTGCAAGCCGCATCCTCGCGAGGGCCGAACGGACCCGTGGGGGCAGCACGAGACACTCCTCGGCGGATAAAGTTTGGCCTGAGGTCGTCGCCGCGACAGCTGAGTTGTAAACGAGAATGGCAGCAGCACAGGGTTCGAGGGTGGACAGGGAGGGGGGCGAGGCACACGCACCGTAGCGCTCGACAGGACACACGGGAAGAGGATGGATGGAAACGATATGCAAATACTCTAAGCACTTCGGACAGTGGGCCCAATAGTGGATATACGAATCAGGGCCTCCACATCCGAACACACATCCTGAAACTACATCATCATGAAGCCTCATGGTGGTGATCCACGAGCCTGTGAGAGTTCTCATTACCGCTGAGCTAAAGCTGATGGGCGCACTGCGAAGGACACTTCGAAGTAGATCCCAATCGATCCTCGAGATCTTCTCATTCAAAGCAGGGAACCAAACAGAAAGCCGACGTGACATAGTGCTCGCAAAAGAGTCAGGGAAGACAGCAGTTTGCAAGCACAGTGCAACGGCACGCTGGACCTTTGGCCTCTTCCCAAGGACAGCACTCTCATTTATTACGTCTTTGGCTGCGTTGAGCGCAGCCTGTCCAGGAACACAAAACACTTGGTCGCCAATAAATCCCTACGCAGCATTCCTCAATTTAGACACAAGAGGTGGGCTACGCCAGAAATCAGGACTCAGCCTGCCAAGGCCGAGATCTAGCAAAGAAGAGTGCGCCTGAGAGGCGCGGTACAACAGCTGATGCAAAGTTTCCCGCTCAGGAAAGGTCAGAAGCGCGGTTCTCATCATCGCCGCTCGCGCCGTTACCTCGACGCTCGGGATCCGAGGGCCGCCCCGCGCACCCCGGGAAAAGAGTTCGCGGCGGGGCAGAGCGCAGTGCGGCAAGCGAAGTAAAGCAGCCAAAAGAGCATGCTCTTCCAGAGCAAGCTTAAATTCTTTCATTGGGAGGGGCACGAATCGAGGGACATAGCCCAGAGTCGGAACAGCACGCTTACTATATAAGCACTGCGTTATCGCAGTCGGCGATCTGGCCCGAGCGATCTCGCAACCGCGTCGGCGCTATTTCTCAAGGGGGCCTTCCACACTTCGCGAACAACACTCGGACCCAAGACGATCCCAAGGTAAGTCAGAAACGGAACGATCTGGAAGGCCCCCCATTCGGGAACGTTGGCGACCAGCCAGTCTTTACACATTTGAATTAGCTCAGGGGTGCAGCGGCCGCCTAGCGGCACGATGAAACATTCGCTGACTTTCGAAGCCAGGCCGGCAAGCTTCTGACTAAGATCAAAAATCCTTTTTGAGTCGACGAAGATGCGCCAGTGCTCGAAGTGCGGCACCAACGTCGCCCGCGCATGCTCGGGCCACTCCACGCGACCGAGGCCCCAGTACATTGTGCATATCTGTGAGGAACGCGTGTGATGATATGGCGTAGTTCAGCCCAGAAGCGGGGCGCCCTTGAACGATCCCACTCTCAATCAGGAAGGCGAAGACCAGCTCATTGCCCGACATGACGAAGCACCGCGCATTCTGGTACAGGCACCTAAGATAATGTAGCAAAGGTTCAGGTAACTGAAGACACCGAAGACAGAGTAGCAACCATTCATGAGCAATCGATGGAAAGGTTTGGCCATAGTCAAAGGCCACCAACGAGGGTAGCCGCGAGATGTGCCCAACTTGGTTTGAGCACAAGCTGCTGTCTTCGCACATCGGCCCAAACATCATAGAATCACTGGTGGTCCGGAAGCTGAACACTCGTGAATATGTATCGAGCTCTAGAATGTTGACCCCGAAGTTCCGCCCGCCTACGAAGCCCCTCTGGATCTTGTGGATAAACGCGTTCAGGACCCGACCTAACTCCTTTATGACCATACCCGTGATGATTGTGTTAGATGTTTTCTTCAGCCCAAGGGGCCGAGTCTGGGGCCCGCTACGAATGATGGCAGCATCATCTCCATCTTCAGATCCTTTTGGGATATATACCTTGCGTAGATCAGTATAGCTCGAGAGAGGGGCATTGCCAGCGAGGATCCACCAGAGCACCTTATCGAGGACCAAAGCGCCCTGCGGATGACATTGCCAGGCAGCGAAAGGAAGTCCGTCTGGACCTGGGGCAGAGTGGGGAAGCTTCTGAAGGTACCTTTGGAGCCCTCGAAGAGTGGGAGGAGGAAGACCATGCACTTCTGCACGAGGCCCGAACTCTTGAAGGCAACGTTCAGCATGCTGTCGAGCGATATTCTTCTTCGCGAACACTGGGCGCCAGTGATCAGCAAGCGCAGCTGTCATAGCGCCAGGCTATGCGACGACCCCGCCAGCCGCAGATACACCCCGCAGAGCGAGTCGGCCGTCGAAAGGACTCCACAGCCGACTGCGAGGGACAAGGCCTTTAAGCCTCCTCCTGAGCTTCGCCGCCGCACGAGATTCTGGGTCCTGCTGGATTTGTCGACGGATATATTGCTGTTCACGTTCTGATATCATGCGGAGAAGCTCGTTGGAAGCTTGCAAAAACTCGAAGCCGCGCAAGAGAGTGACCTGCCCCGCCAGGAGGTCGATCTCAAGATAGTGCTGCGCCAGGGAGTGAGCACGCCAGAGTCGTTCTGCTAATCGTACGCACTGTCTCCAAGCATCTCTACATATAGACTTCATTATAATATAACGCGTCGGTAACGACTCAGGGCGCGTCACAACCATAGCGTTCCTAGCGTATTCTGCAGCCTCCCGCATCATCTTTTCGTTGAAAACCAACAGGAGACCAGGAGAAAGTTTACTCGTGTCGGTCTTTTCGAAGACCTGCTCAAGGTACTTGTTGTGCTCTTCCTGATGAAAAACGCCCCGAGGAATCGGTCGTTGCCCAGGAGGAATAGGGGGGCTGCGGGATAACTCAACCACCAGCGGAGCATGGTCCGAGATGCCCTTCGCCAACGGCACTCCAGGGCACCGGTGACCTCACCGCTAAAGAACAACTGGGTGCAGATCCAGCTCGGGAAAGACAGGGGGTTATGATCTATCGTGTTCAGGGTGTTGAGACTCGTGTTGCAGTGTGTAGATGAAGGGGTATTCACATCAAGCGTGTCACCAAAGGTAGGACTAAGAATGGGGTCCCGGGTGGGTCTCCATTCGTGGGTAGCATGGGTGGGATCTGGGCTAGGAACTGCATCCAGGAGCCTCGGAGCCTTCCCCGAGAGGTTCAAATCTCCTGCCACAACCACAAGCCTGGAGGTCGGAAAGAGGTAGGGGTCGGAGAGACGATCCCGAAGAACAACAGCAATTTGACGACGTTCACTAACCGTTAGACCGTGTAGGTGTAGGTTAAAGTGGCTAATCCAGGTCTCCGAGGAAAACCGAATCATAACTTCCACAGCTCGACCAGGGACAATAACATTACGAGTAATAGAAGGACGTGAGGTAGACGAGGTGAAGGAATACTTGTTAAAGTTGGGGATGAGCGCGACCAAACCACCAGCGCGACGAGAGGAACAGAAAGAGACGATATCAGAGAAGTGGTTGCAGGAGTGGTAGAGAAAGCCCCGCACTTCTGGCAGGGTGCCGTGGGTCTCCTGCAGGGCGATGATACCCCCCGCCTGCCACGACGCACGGACACGAGATAATTTGGCCGAGCGCTCGTGAGACTTGTAATGAAACAGCGCCATGGCATTCCACGTCACAAGCCTCAATTTGGCTGGCAGTCCACTCGGCAAAGACCATCTGCCAAAGACGGCGTTAAACAAACCACTGCGTGTCGGACTGCTGACGGTAGTTCGCCCTGGCGCCAGAGAGGATGGTTTCCTTGTCGATCCCGAAGGCACGCATATTCTCCATCGCAAACTCGAAGCGTGGGAGAGCGTCACCAGGGAGTGGTTCGATCCTGACCAGTGGTTTCCACTGCGTAGAAACTTCTCCTTTCGCTTTGTCACTGAACAAATTGAGCGACGGGTAGTGCAACTCGAGCTCACGCCGAATGCGTTTGATCCCCAAGTCACGTTTAATCTGGGCCTGATTCTTATCAGGCGAGATACATAATTCTTGATATTCCCCAGAGGTTGCCTCCACTTTGAATATTTCCCAACCGTTGTTTGGAAGGCGAAGAGCACCGACCGCTTGTTGAACTTTGCGAGCGGCATAAAGACGCGCTCCCTTGATACGCATGACGTGCCTGTTTGAAGTCTCATCACCTTCCCATTCCACGTCTCCTTCATCGAGTTGGGCGCATCTGGTCCAGTTGCCAATCGATGCTTTGATGGCGGCCCTGGTGCTGGACAGCTTGGTGCGCAGAATGAGGATGGTCTCGTCGATGTCGCGATCGAAATTGCTAGCAGCCACAGGAAGAATCGGCTTCTCACGTTTGATATTCCCCAACAGAGCATGCAGCTGCTTGGTCTAGCCTTCGAGGTGGTCGATCCTAGCCTCCTGCACGGCCTCCTTCTCAGAGAGGCCGTCGATTTTGTGCTCGAGCTTCTCCTCCACAGAGGTCCATCCCTTGGCGAACTGGTCAGATAGAGATGTGAGGGAGCCTTGAATACTAGCAATAGTTGCTAACACCTCTGCCTTAGTAGTGTCCACATGCTGACGCAAATCCACCAGATCAGATACACTTGCAGTTTCACCAATGTTAGAACGCACATTCCGATCATCTGGAACGGTCGCGGGCATCGAGGCCTGCCTTCTGAAATCGGTGCGCACAACTGGGGACCCGTGATGGTCCAGGGAAAAGAAAATCGTGGGCCCTGTGCCCAGAGATGCTTGGTCCAGCCCCCTCGGCTGCGAACAAGCTGAAGCCCCGAGGGCGAGGGTTTCAACTTGAGCCAAAACGGCTACGGACCTCCTCCTCCTCCTCCTCCTCCTCCTCCCCTCCTCCTCCTCCTCCTCCTTTTTTGACGCTGGGCCAACGTCGTGGCAAGCTCAGGCAGCGGAGCTGTAGCGTTCTAGGAAAAGGCGCGGGGGGGGGACATTGTCCGTCTTGGCCATCGCTGATCCGTCGATCATTCCCGCGAGTCGGCGTCGGCTGGCGTTGACCGCGACCAAGCTCGGCGCCGACAAGAGCCTAGCGACATCTTGGTCCCGTACATCCGATGTCCTGTTGTTTTCATATCGGGGCCCATAGGAGTCCCAACGCTTGCTCATCAGCCGGGTGACTCCAACGTAGGACCCATGGGGGCCCATCCGGGAAGAACTTCGGGGCGCGCCGATGAACCCGATGAACTGGCGAGGGGTAACCCCCGTCTCAAACTTCGAAAGAGGAACGAACTCTCACCCGCGGGGGTTCTCGCACGCGGGGGGTCCACCACCCCGCCCTCCAGCGCAAGCGCAGGCCCTGCGCGCGGCAGAAGGACAGGAATCCGTGCGCCGCCAGGAATCCCAGGCTCAACGGGTCGCCGCGATGCAGGATCCCGCAGGGAAGGAAGGAAACAGATCGGGCCGGGGACGGCGGGGGGGGTCAACTGGGCTCAGGCATGAGTCGCGGAGGTGATGCTTCTTCAAGGGCCGGCGCTCGTCCTGAGCGATTTTTTGGCGGTCCCAGGACCAATCTTGGGGAGACGTAAGACTCGGGTACGGGGGACTCGGGTTGTTCTGACGGGGGCCATCATAAAAATGACGAGACCCAATCTGAAATTTGACGCGGGCTCCCGCTGCAGGCATCCCACGAAAACGGGACCGTCAAAGTCCAGGACGCGCTCGTCAAAAAAGTCGGCAAACCCGAGTTCTGGCTTACTCGAGTCTCACGTTTCCCCGACAATCGAAGGCCCACAGATCCCAGAATCGACAGAACAAAAACTTCCGCCCTGACGTCTGTCGAGGCGTCGGATGCCTGGGGCCCTTGTGCCGCTTCCCTCGGCGCATGCAGACGCTCGCCCAAACGACACGTCTGCCTGGCTGCTGCAGTTGACAGGGCCTGGTGGTTCTCGGGTCATGACTTAGGTCGGGGGTGTCCTCCTACAGGCGGATTTTGGGCGAAAATTCAAAAAAGTAAAAACAAATTCGAGAACAGTAAAAAATCGTCCCCAGACTATTTTCAACTATTTTTGAATATTCCTCCTGTAGAGGGAAGTGACGTGCCAGACTTAAGTCATGACTCGGGCCTCCGGCTACCGTTCGGGACGATCCGGGCGGCCCCGGAACGCCATCGGCGAGGAGCAGCTGCCGGAACGTGTCCCGAGGCAGGGAAGATCGCCCCTCAGGAACCGACGAAAGTGTCAGAGAACACTGAAGAACCTCAGTCGGCTACATGCAAGAGTGACCCTGGGTAAGAGTGACCTTTGGTGCGCGGCTTTTGGGGGCCGCGGGGTAGCCAAGTACAAGCGCGCAAGACGCCACTGCCGCCTCGAGTTCGGCGATCGGGGGACCCCATTGGGCCCGCACCAAGGGTCACTCCGGCGAGAGGTCACTCTTACGTCTAGTCGACTCAGAGCCGTCTGTCGGAGCCGGGCGGGTCGAGACAACGGCAGCTCAAAACAAGGAGACCCAAAGATACCGATACCGCTTCTCCCCGGACCTCTCCTGGGGTGCGTCCTGGCTGGACTTTCGAAGAAAGTCCAGCCGTGGCGCCGAGGGCTCTCCAGGACGAGCAGCGGCATCGGAAACTTCATCACCTGAAGCCCGACGTTGCGGGAAAAACGCGACATCGCGAAAAATCACGACCGGAACCCCATCTTTATGCTGCATTTGCGGGCCGCATCGATCTGTGATTGTCCCGGGGTCCGAAAGCAGCGCTGAACCACCCAGGAAGAGCAACACTATTGGCGTCGTTTCCTCCCCTGAGTTTTCTTCCCTCGACACACAGGTGTCAGAAACAATTAAGGGGCACTCACGCATAACATATGGTTTGAACTCGCCCCTCCCCCCGAATTCAATATAGGTTTCGGATCTTCCAAGTTTCAGTGTCCGAGCGGTAGCGCGTAAACGTGCCAACGGGATCCTGCAAGATCCAGCGTCCCGGCTGACCCCCGTTTGCGTTGACCCCTGTTCGGCTGCACGTAAGAGTGACCCTGGGTAAGAGTGACCTTTGGTGCGCGGCTTCACGGGGAACGCGGGGTGGCCAAGCACAGGCGCGCCAGCCAGTGCTGCCGCCGTTCCACTAACCGGAACTGCCGTCACCCGAAAAAACATCAGCTACGGCAGGCCTGGTTTAGCGATTCTGGCAAAATTAGGGGCTCCAGGGCCCTACTACTAACCGGGTCCCCTTACCTGGGGTCCTGGATATACCCGACCTAAGGATCTAGAAGAACATCCCTCAAGAACCCGAGACCCTCCGCTGGCCAACACGCACAGAACATCCAGGGGTACCTTCCCAAGGATGCACAAGAACATCCCATAAACACGATGAACATTACTCTGGGCTTCTTCATGAGCGTGGGGGGGGTACGCCCCCGACGGGGGTCAACCTCGCCTCGTCGTCGCGCCGCGACGGGGGTCGGAGCGCCTTCGGCGCGCGGTGGCTGCCCGCCACGGGGGTCGATGCGGGGCTGTCGGCGGGGGTGACGCCCCCCCCCCGACGCCTATTAAGAAACTCGGAGTAGGGATGCGTTCGCCCCCGGTCGCCCACTCATCGCCGATTGGGGCCTGATGGCCCACCCCGCCCAGGACCGTGCGGATGCGCTCATCGGGTGCGCGTCGCCAATCCTACCGGCGATGTGCCGCCGATTCCAGGTCGACGCCTCCCCCCCTGAGCTGGCCCCCCCCCCCTAACGCGTTGCCCCTCAGCCGTGTAGCAAATGGCTCCTGAAGGAAACGGGTCCTGAGAGGTCCTGAGGTTCCTGGCCGCTTCTGGCCTCCAGGGGCCCCCCACGGGCCTCGGGACCGTCAAACACGACTCGGGATGCAGACCTGGTCCCAGGGGCATGCCCCGGGGCACTGGCGGACCGAGGAGAGAACGACCCGCGATGAGCAGCGGATCCCCGGAAGGCCCTCCCGAGGGGCTTTGGGGCCGCCACGCTTCCCGCCCTGAGCTGGCCCCCCCCTGACGCGTTGTCCCCCCGAACCGACCTCGAGCTCACGCCTCGAGCTCACCCTGAGCTGGCCCCCCCTAACGCGTTGCCCCCCAGCCGTGCAGCAAACCGGCCCTGAGTAACTCGGAGTGGGGCCCCCCCCCGAACCGTCCTCGAGCTCACGCCTCGGTCCGCCTGTGCCTGCTCCTCCTCCGAACTCCAAGCCTTTTTCTCCCTCCGCCGCACGTGGCCTTCTTCGTCCGAGCCAGCTGGTCGTCGTCGTCGTCGTCGCCGCCGCCGCCGTCGTCGTCGAAGTCGTCGTCGAAGTCGCCGCCGCCGGCGCCGGCGCCGCCGCCGCCGCCGTCGTCGTCGTCGTCGTCGTCGTCGTCGTCGTCGTCGTCGTCGTCGTCGTCGTCGTCGTCGTCGTCGTCGTCGACTTCTTCGCCCGAGCCAGCCGGTCCTCACCGCGTGGGCGCCCGCCTCCAGCGGGAACAGCTCCCGCGCCGCGCGGCACACCGCGGCGAGCACCAGGAGCGCGCCGCCCGCCTCGGCCGCCCCCGCCTCGTTCGGGGAGGGTGCCAGGGCTGAGCCCGTTCGTCGATCAGGGAGGGCCTCCATCTTCTCCTCCTCCTCCTCCTCCTCCTCCTCCTCCGCCTTCTCCTCCTCCTCCTCCTCCTCCTCGATCCTCGATCCTCCTCCTTGATCCTCCTCCTCCTCATCATCATCTTCTTCCTTCTCCTCCTCCTCCTCCTCCTCCTCCTCCTCCTCCTCCTCCTCCTCCTCCTCTCCTCCCTCTCCCTCCCCCTCGGTCCTCCTCCTCCTCCTGCTACTCTTCCTCCTCCTCCTCCTCCTCCTCCTCCTCCTCCTCCTCGTCCTCCTCCGAAAGTGTCTGCTCGTTCTGTATCATCTGCGCATCAGCATCTGATTCAGCAAGTTTACCGTCTAGGCCACACATCTCGCTTGAACCAGCCTCTTTAGCAGTCCTCAACGCTACCAATACACGCACCTACAGCATGGGCCATCAACAATTAAGGCCACTACTCTCTCTCACCCTCTTTCTAGATTGCAGCCGCTGCCTCTTGTATTAACATGACCCTGCCGTGGGGATCCGATTGCTGGGGAAGGGGGGATTGTCATGAGGATGGGACGGGGAGGTGTTTTTTTGTAATTATTCCAGCCAGCCTAACAAGTGCCAGCCTCACGCGCTTATATCCCATCACTTTTTATCTCTCACGTGCCGCCTGCTAGCTATGCATGCCTTTCCCCTGCATGAAGGGTGATACTTGATCCCTCCAGCTCGCGAGAGGTGGCGGGACTCCCCTGCTAGACTACCTGCAGCTGTAGCTAGTCTCCCTCATTAGTTCTTGCATCGTGATTCAAGGTCTGTTGTACTGGTCTCCTCACCTCATCGTGCCGCGGACTGGGTTAATCTCGCGTTTAAGGGCTACTCTTCTTCGCCCGCCTCGTCGCCATATTTTTTCTGCACCCGTCCGCGGCCATTGCTTGCACTGCAGCGTTAAGTCGGTCTTTTTTGGCGCCACGCACGCTCCAGGCTGCCGCCTCTAGTTGGTCGAACGTCAAAAAGTAAGAGGAGGAGAAAGAAGAGGAGGAGGCGGAGGTACACCCGCTTTTAAGGTGGTAACCTCAGGCACTCCCGCACCTGTGGTGCTGCGCCCTTGGCGCGGCTTCAGCTTGTTCCACTCTCGGGCCTGCTGCTGCCTCTGCTTTGTTCTTCACCCAGCTGTCTTCTCGCACTCTTCTCTCCATTTCAGCTTCGACTCTCTGGCCGCACGACCGACCGACCGACCGAGGAGGAGGTGAAGGAGGATGATGATGATGATGAGGAGGAGGAGGAGGAGGAGGATCGGACTCTGCAAGGAAACGTCGCCCTGGACACAAACGCACACTTAAAGGAGTGGGGCGACCCAAATGAATCACCCCCCGCGCTGAAAGGCTCACCCCGCCCACCAGAGGAGGAGGAGGAGGAGGAGGAGGAGGAGGGGCAGGAGGATAAGAAGGAGGAGGAGGAGGAGAAGGAGGAGGAGGAGGGGGGGGACTAAGACACCCGACGCCATGTTTGTTTACATCGCGGCCCCCCCGAGGTCTCGACCCCCTGGGACCAATCTCTCATCCGGAACAAGTCTTGATTCGGCGGCAAGCAAAGGAGGGAAGCGAGAGGGGGCGGGCCTTCTCAGAAGGCTCGGAAGTTCCCCGGCCTGCCGAGAAGCTTCCTGAGCCTTCCCCGAAGACGCACAGAACTTGCCAGAAGGCGCGAGGGCTTATGAGAAACCCCGCCGCCTTCTGAAAAGACCTTCTCCTTCTCACTTCCCCTCCCGCGGGCGCGCCGCCGAGCTTGGTTTTGCGGTCATAACTCGAGTCTCCGGCGGCCGTTCGGGAGGATCCGGGCACCCCGGGAACGCCCTCGGCGGGGCGCAGCTGCTGGCGAGCATCCCGAGGCTGGACAAACCGCCGAGAACCGACGACAACGTCCGAAAACCTTGAACCTCGAACCTGAAACTTCCCCCCGTCGCTCGCCGCCGACTGACGGCCCCGGCGCCCAGCAGCAACAAAACCCTGTCGTCGCGACTTCTGTCGCCACCCCGAGGGTGCGGCTGGCGCCCGCGGGGCCCGCAATCTGCACCTCCCGCGGGGCAGTTCGTACAACGCCCGCCCGCCGCGAAGGCCCGTGCCGACCCGCCCGCTTTCATGTCCCGCCCAACCCGTCGTCGTCGCCGCCGCCGCCGCCGCCGCCGCCGCCGTCGTCGTCGTCGTCGTCGTCGTCGTCGTCGTCGTCGTCGTCGTCGTCGTCGTCGTCCACGACGTCGTCGTCGTCATCGTCGTCGTCTCGGTCCTCGTCGTCGTCGACGACGTTGTCGTCGTCGCCTTCGTCGTCATCGTCGTCGTCGCCTTCGTCGTCATCGTCGTCGTCGTCTTCGCCTTCGTCGTCGTCGACGACAACGTCTTGGCTGTTGTCGTCGTCGTCGGCGACGTCGTCGTCTTCGTCTCTGTTTTCATCGTCGTCGTCGCCTTCGTCGTCGCCGTCGCCGTCGTCGTCATCGTCGTCGTCTCGGTCTTCGTCGTCGTCGTCGACGTTAACGTCTCGGTCATCGTCGTCGTCGTCTCGATCTTCGTCGTCGTAGGCGATGACGCCTCGGTCTTCGTCGTCGTCTCGGTCTTCGCGGTCGTCGTCGTCATCGGCGACGACGTTTCGGTCGACGTCGTCGTCGACGTCGTCGTCGTCCTGGTCTTCGTCGTCGTCTTCGTCGTCGTCTCGGTCTTCGTCGTCGTCGTCGACATTGTCGTCGTCGGTCTCGTCGTCGTCATCATCGTCGTCATCGTCGCCTCAGTCTTCGTCGTCGACGACGACGTCTCGGTCTTCGTCGTCGTCGTCGACGTCGTCGTCGTCGTCTCGGTTTTCGTCGTCGTCGACGACGTTGTCGTCGTCGCCTTCGTCGTCATCGTCGACGTCGTCGTCGTCGACGTCGTCATCGTCGACGCCGACGTCGTCGTCTTCGCTTTCCTGGGGCCCGCCTTCTGCACCAGCGCGGGCGCGTAGTACACCAGCAGCGCCGGCCCCAAGGGGCGCGCGCAGACGGCGGGCGGGCCGCTGGCGAACTGCTCCTGCAGCCCCGTGCGTGCCAGCTCGGCTGCGAGCAGGTCGCGGTCGACGGCGGGCAGGGCCTTCGACGACGGCGACGGCGACGGCGACGGCGACGGCGACGGCGACGACGACGAAGACGACGAAGGCGAGGACGAGGCCGAGGACGAGGACGAGGACGGCGACGACGGCGACGACGAGGACGGCGACAACGGCGACGGCGACGGCGACGGCGACCAAGAGGACGTCGACCACGAGGATGAGGACGAGGACGAGGACGGCGACGAAAATGACGACGACGGCGACGGCGACGGCGACGACAACGACTCAGCGGAGGAAAGGATACGATTAGGGCATTCGAGAAGGAACCATTGGATTAGGAATCCAGGGTCTGGAAGCCAGTGAAAATCCAATCGTGTGGCCATGGGTATCGCCGCCGCCTTCAGATCAAGGAATCCTCCAGGGTGTCTGGACCCACCCAGGCACATTCCTTCGCGAACGCCCCCAGTGTACCGGCACCGCAACCCGTCCCTCGTCGACACGGCTGGATTCGCCTCGAAAACCTGGTCAGAACGCACCATGGGTGACGCCTGGGGAGTAGCGGTCTGGGTATCTGAGAGGCTCAAAGCTTCCGGGCGCTTTCGTCGGGCCTCAGCAGCCTCGGGGCGCGTCCCAGCAGCTGCGCCTCGCCGAGAACGTTCCAGGGGGGGCCCGGGCCGTCCCCAGCCGGCGCCAAAGAGCGGAGCTATGGCCCGAAAGCCGCGATCCACGCACGCTGGGCGGGCACGGCGGCGGCGGCGACGACGACGCAACGACGACGACAGCGCAGCGACGACGCCGACGAAGGCGACGCGACGACGGCCCTGAGATCCAGGCGTTGCAGTTTCTATACGCCGGGCGCGTGCACCCCGTTTCGGGCGCTGGGACCCTCACAGATCGACCAAGCTCGACGAATGTCGCCGATAGGGTGGGTCTAGGGATATGGTCGTGATTACCCGCGATGTTGTTCTTGTTCTTCACGTCGGATCTCAGGGGACGGCGACGACGGCGACGACGACGAAGAAAACGACGACGACGATGACGACGACGACGACGGCGGCGGCGGCGGCGGTGGCGGTGGCGGCGGCGGCGGCGGCGGCGGCGGCCGCGGCGGCGGCGGCGTCCAGTTTTCGATGTTTTTCGAAAATGTTGGACGTTGTCGAGGCCCGAGGTGGTTTCCATCAGCTCTCGCTGAGAGCATTCTGTGGGTGCCTGGATGATCCCGCACGGCCGCAAGAGGCCCGAGTTTCGACCCGCAAACCAGACGACAAGACGCAACGACGACGGCAACAAAGTGAAGCCGCAACGACGACGACAACAACGACGACGACGACACGACAACGACGGCAACGACGACGTCGCCACGATGATGGCAACAACGACGACGACGGCGACGACGACGACGACGACGACGCAGCGGCGGCGGCGGCGGCGGCGGTGGCGAGGGGCGGGGCCTTGAGGGCGGTCACCGCAGCGAGCTCGAAGCCCTGCGCCATGAGCGCCACGCGCCGCGACGCCACGGCGCAGCCCTCGGGGACGGCGTCCTCCGGCAGGTCCAGGGCCAGCCACCGGCCGTGCAGGTACTCCTCCATGACCTCGACCTTTTTATCGGCTGCACGCAAGCAGTGACCCCAGGCAGGGGTGACCTCTGGATCAGCCGGGCGACTCCAACGCAAGACACGTGGGAGCCGAATTATCTGGACGGAAAAAAACTTCTCGGCGCGCCGACGGACCCAGGGGGTCCGGGTTCCCGGAAGAGAAAGAAATCCCTGGCGAGGGGTTCGAGCATGGGGGCAAGCGCGTCTCAGATTTCAGAAGAGGAATGAACTCTCAGCCGCGGGGGTTCTCGAACGCGGACTTCCACCCCTTCTGGCACAACCCGCGGAAAAGTGCGAGAGTCCAGATTGTAAGTGCAATGCAACAACCCTCCAGAAGTAGTTGTGCTGGAAGTGTACTAGTACTCGCTGCACAATACTAGCTTGTTCTTCTGTATAACGACATGTACCAGACCGAAATTATTGCGCTTCCATAGCGATTGTCCTCTAGTATACATTGACCCTCGTACTAGTTGCACTCGAGTGCAAGTTGTACTCTAGTACGAGGTGATCTTGCGGGCGCGCACAGAAGAAAGACATACATCCATGCGCCGCCAATGGTCCAAGGGTTCACGGGTCGCCGCGAGGAGGGCCCCCCCGCGGAAAGAAGAAAAGACTTCTGGCCCCGGGGGGGGTCTAGGCACGAGTCGCGGAGGTGATGCCTGTGGTGCGGGGGCTCTAGGGGGGGCTGCGGGAGAGAACAACTCTACGCAGTCCAAGCGCGCCAGGCAGTGCTGACAGGACCCCTGATTGCCCGCACCAGAGATCACTCTGGCGAAAGGTCACTCTTACGCGTAGCCGACCTTAGGAGGATAAAAAACGATAAAGATACGGTCGGGAATGTTTGCTTAGCGTGTCGCGGCGGCGGCCCCAGCGACACGCTGTGCCCTGCCAGCGGACAGCGTGTCGGCCCGCTCCGCGGGGCGGGAGGCTGGGAAAAAACTCGAGACATTGATGGCCGGGGACGGGGAAATGGTCAGCGTGTCGCGAGGAAGCGACACGCTAAGCAAAATCTCCTGGCAGTAGACTGTTGGAGGCCCGCTCGGATTTCGTGGATCGGTGCTGGGCCCCCCCTTCGGCGCCGCTGGCGCCGCCCCTGGCGCGCGGAGCGCGCCAGGGAGGGGGGCCCAACGCTAATCTCACGAAGCCCGCGCGGACCAGCGAAAATTGATGCCTATGCCGTTCGTTCTTCTTCTCGGGGGTGGACAGAACCCCCCTTAGCAAAACACCTGTTCACGAAAACGACCCGGGACCAGGCCCAGCGGGCGCAAGCCCACAAAAAAGGCAGCCGCAACGCCATCTCGAGAACCGAATTCGCCAACCGCCTTCGCAAGGTGGGGGTCTGTAAAAACCCTCCGATCTGCGAGGCCTCCGAGGAGCGGCTCAGCCGGCCGACATAGTTGAAGGAGTCCAGGAAGGCGCGCAGGACCTCGATGGGGGACGGGGGAGAGGTGGAGCAGCAGGATCGGGCAAGGGATGCGAGAGCAGGGAGGGTCGCCGGCGAGCGAGAGGGGGGGGAAACGAGAAGGAGGAGGCCTCCTCAGAGGGCGGCGGGGCTTCCCAGAAGCCCTCCGGCCTTCTGAGAGGCTCCCCGTTTTCTTCGGGGAAGGCTCAGACGGCTTCGCAGAAAGCCGGGGAACTTCCGCGCCTTCTGAGAAGACCTTCTCCTTCTCACTTCCCCCCCTGGCTCGCCGCCGAGAGGAGGAGCGAACGATACGCCGTGCGGTGGAGAAGGCTGGGCTCCTCTGCAGGCAGGGCGCCCGGGGCCGTAACCCTCCAGACTTGCAAAGCTCCTGCCGCGACGAATTCGGTTGTTCCGGGTCGTCTACGGCGTAGGTCGTCCAGGCCAGGTCGATCGCGTCTCCGTGGAGCCGTCCAGCGCAAAACTTTTTGGCGGGAGTTCGTCGGGTCGGAGGGAGCGCAGGAATGCTAATAGATCGTCGTCACACCACTTGTACTGCCCGCCATGACTGCGGCATTACCGCCGGCACGCGTGAGCTCCAGGGTGCCAGTGTAGGGCCTGGCGCGTCCAGCGCACAGCGGGGTGGTTGGCCACGCGATGAGCATCGAGAAGCGTACCTCCGCGTGAACTGCCTTTGTGTCCTTAGCCAACATTGAGCACCGTGCCACCGAACAAGATCTTCCGCATGGCGGATGGCCCGCTGGATATATTCCGCCCAAGGCTCCCTATCCAGATCGATGTGGTCGTCGTCGTCGTCGTGGTTGTTCCTGTGGTTGTTGTTGATGGTGTTGGTGGCGGTGGTTGTTGTTATTCTGCCCCCAATCAGAGCTTGCCTCTGAGGGGTCCTCGCAGATTCATATGGTTAGGTGAGGTTTGCCACCGATTTCCGCGGCCCGCCCGGGTGCCTGGGTGCCCGGGTGCCCAAGTGCCCGGGTGCACGGGCGCCTGGGTGCCTTATAGCCCTATAGCCCTATAGCCTTACAGCCCAATAGCCCCATGACCCAATAGACCTGGGCCGGCACGGAAACGGAAAGAGCGCTTCAGAAACAGAAACCGAAATTACTCACACCACCGTTCGTACTGGGAGCCTTGGCGTTGAGAGCTTGTTACGTCGCCCCTCGCTCTTGGGAGCCTTGGTGTTCAGAGATTGTTGCGTTGCCGCCCGTGTCAGGAACTTGTTACGTCACCGCTCTCTGCTGGGAGCCTTGGTCTTATCAGCTTGTTTACGTCACCGTTCGCTCTTGGGAGCCTTGGTGTAAAAGCTTTTTGCGTTACCGATCGCTCTTCTTGGGAGTCCTATTGGGGCCCTTTTGGAGGCCTCTTGGGAACCTCTTGGGGGCCTCTTGGGGCTTCCTCTTGGGGCCTCCTGGGAGCTTCTTGGGGCGAAAGGCTAGACATTTCGGTTCGTCGTCCCCCTCTTGGGGCCGTCTTGGGGCACTCTTGGGCCGTCTTGGGCGCCTCTTGGGCCGTCTTGGGGCCCTCTTGGGCGGTTTGGGGGGCCTCTTGGGATCCTCTTGGGCCGTCTTGGGGCGGTCTTGGGGGCATCTTGGACCGTCTTCAACGCCGTGAAAGCCGAAAAGCCGTGTATGCTAAAAATGTACGCTTTCTTATAAGAAATCTATAATTTTGGCCTCCTGGTGGCCTCTTGGGGCTTCTTGGGGGGCTCTTGGGGCCTCCTGGAAGCGTCTTCGGGCGAAAAACTACGATTCGGCATCCCGCCTTTGAGGCCTTCTTGGGGCCCTCTTGGGCTGTCTTGGGCGCCTCTTGGGCCGTCTTGGGGCCCTCTTTGGACGTTTTGGGGGCCTCTTGGGAGCCTCTTGGGCCGCCTTGGGGCGGTCATGCGGCCTCTTGGACCGTCTTCAACGCCGTGAAAATCGAAAAGCCGTGTATGCTACAAATGCACGTTTTCCTATGGAAAATCAATGACTTGGGCCTCTTGGGGCCCTCTTGGGACGCCTTTTGGGCGCCTCTTGGGGCGTCTTGGAGGCCTCTTGGGACGTCTTGGGGCTGTCTTGGGCGGTCTTGGGCTATTCTGGGACGGAAGAGGGGAGAACCCGAAAACCATACAAACACTCAAGGGACAACCCGAAAACGGCCATTCCCAACCCTGCGTCTGGGCCTCGCCCCTCCCCTGGACCCTCCCTTAAGGGCTTCGCCCCATACCAGAACGTCATCACTCGTACTTCGCTTTCCGTTACCTATAGCCCCATAGCCCAATAGCCCTATACCCCTATAGCCTTATAGCCTTAAAGCACTATCGCACTATCGCCCTAGAGCTCTATATCTCTAAAGCCCTACGGCCCTATCGCCCTATAACCGAATAGCCCTATAGCCGAATAGCCCTATAGCCGAATAGCCCTATAGCCCTATAACTTTATAGCCTTGTAGCTCAAGCCCTAGCCCCATAGCCATATATACTCATAGCACTATGGCCTTATAGCCTTATAGCCGTATCGCCCTAGAGCTCTGTAGCCATATAGCCCTACAGCCCCATAGCCCCGTGGTCCTATAGCCCTATATAGCCCTATAGACCTATAGCTCTATGGCCCTATAGACTTTGATTGGGCTTTTCTCCAGCATCATCTTATTACTATGAATTTGAGTGACAGGAATATTTATCGAGTTATTGCTGTGTTGTTATTTTGTTGTCGTCGTCGTCGTCGTCGAGACAGATATATATATATATATATATATATATATATATATATGCATCGTGTGCGGGGAGGTCACTGGGTGAAGGGGGATTGCTGTCAGATGTGGTGGTGGTGCTGCTCGTCGGGATGCATGGGACCGACTCTGTTGGAGGGGGGAGGGGGAGGAGGAGGAGGAGGAGGACGAGGAGTACGAGGAGGAGGAGGGAGGAGGAGGAGGAGGGGGAGGAGGAGGAGGAGGGGGAGGACGAGTAGGAGCAGGAGGGAGGGAGGGAGGGAGGGAGGAGTAGGAGGAGAAGGAGGAGGAGGAGGAAGCGGACGAGGGGACCCAGACCCCCGACCCCATTTGTTGTTCACAACGTGGATCCCCTGAGGTCTCCACCCCTTCCCCGAGACTGTATTTTCCACCCGAGTCGTTGTCTGACGGCCCCCGGGCCTGGCGAGGGCCCCCAGCGAGCAAAAAAGGCAAAGCACCTCCCGTCGCGATTCTTGACGACGCGAGGCTGCCCTGGGAAGTCCAGGAAAGCGCACGGGACCTTGATGGGGAACTTCTGCGCGAACTTCTCGGAGCCGGGCCACGGCCGTGCGCCGAAGGGCTCCGCGCCAGCCAGGTCCGTGAGCCAGTGGGCGAAGTAGAAGCAGATGTCCGGCTCGGACGCTCCGCCTTCTGGCGGAGGAGGAGAAGGAGGACAAGGAGGAGGAGGAGGAGGAGGAGGAGGAGGAGGAGGAGAAGGAGGAGGAGAGGAGGAGGAGGAGGAGGAGGAGGGAGGAGGAGGAGGAGGAGGAGGAGGAGGAGAGGAGGAGGAGGAGGAGGAGGAGGAGGGAGAAGGGGAGGAGGAGGAGGAGGAGGAGGAGGAGGCGAGGAGAAGGAGGAGAAGGAGGAGGAGGGAGGAGGAGGAGCAGAAGCAGATGTCTGGCTCGGACGCTCTGCCTCCCGGCGGCGCGGGCGCTGGGCATCGTTTGACTGGTCCCTGTCCCCACTGGCGTGGCCTTGGCCCACTGGCCGACTCGGATGCGTGCCTGTTCCCTCGGGCTTCGCGGGGCCCAGCCCCGCCTAGAGGGGTGGGCTGGTGGGGCTGAGATGCCATGGCCCAGTGTGGATGGGAATGGGGATGGGTGAGACGATGATGAAGCACAGGGGGGGGGGGCGGGCTGGGGAGGCGGTCTTGTGCAGAGGAAGAGAAGCCTGGGTGACCTACCTTCGCTGATGCTCGGCCTCCTCCTCCTCCTCCTCCTCCTCCTCCTTCTCGGCCTCCTCCTGCTCCTGCTCTTGCTGCTCCTGCTGCTCCTGCTGCTCCTCCTGCTCCTCCTGCTCCTCCTGCTCCTCCTCCTCCTCCTCCTGCTCCTCCTCCTCCTCCTGCCCCTCCTGCTCCTCCTGCTCTCCTGTCGTCGGGCTTTGGCCTGAGACCTCCTCATATTTATGGCCCTGCAACTCCTGATGGTTTCCAGTGGCTCTCGCCTTAGCGCCGCGCCATTCGAAGCAGTTGCAAGAGTGTCGCAGATTCCTCCTCCTCCTCCTCCTCCTCCTCCTCCTCCTCCTCTCCTCCTTTCTTGTTCCTTATAAGCAACGTCTCCCTGTCGCACCCCGAGGCCAGTTTTTAGGGCGGGCCGGGCGTTTGGCCTGAGACCTCCTCATATTTATGGCCCTGCAACTTTAAAACCGACAACCGTTTTACACATAGAGGGCGGGTGGTTTCCAAAATGTGGCTCTCGCCTTAGCGCCGCGCACATTCGTTTTTTTAAGCAGTTGCAAGAGTGTCGCAGATTGAGGGCGGGTCGCTTTCAAAATGTGGCTCTCCTCTTAGCGCCGCGCACATTCGTTTTAAAAAGTTGCAAAAGCTTCACGGATTGAGGGCGGGTCGTTTTCAACATGTGGCTCTCGCCATAGCGCCGCGCACATTCGTTTTAAACATCTGCAGGAGGTTCACGGATTGAGGGCGGTTCATTTTCAAAATGCGGCTCTCGCCGTAGCGCCTCGCACAGTCGTCCCAAAAACTTGCAAGAGTTTCACGGAAATCCATGATCAGCATCCCAGAGAAATGGTGTTTGGAAGGATTCAAGCTTACGAGGGTGCACAACTCATGTTGATTCGCGGTGTTCAAGTCCCGAGACCGGCATTCTGGCACGAGTCAGGATCGTCAAGACGCAGCAGTCAGGTTGATCCGTGGCCTTGGAATCCCGAACACAATGTCTTGGCATGCTTCAGGGTCTTCAAACAGTTTTCTTCCAACGAGGCAGTTCCCTCAGTAAAAATGAACCGCTGTATGGGGCCTATGAAGAGGGAGCTTGGAGGGAGGATTTATTGCAACATCATTAGTGACTGTTGGGTTTGCACTGGTCCTCCTCCTCCTCCTCCTCCTCCTCCTCCTCCTCCTCCTCCTCCTCCTCCTCCATTCCTTCTCCTTGCAAATATTTGTTCCCTGCCGCACCCTGGGGTCAATTTTTCGGGCGGGCAGGGCGTTTCGCCAGAGACTTCCTCACCACTTACGATTCTGAAGCTTAGAAATTGGCAACAGTTTCACAGATGGAGGGCGGGTTGTGTTCAAAATGTGGCTCTCGCCTTAGCGCCGCGCACAATTTTGTAAAACATTGCAAGAGTTTCACGGATTGAGGGCGGGTGGTTTTCAAAATGTGGCTCTCGCCTTCGCGCCGCGCAAATTCACTTTGATCATGTGGGAGAGCTTCACGGATTGAGGGCGAGTCGTTTTCAAAATGTGGGCTTCGCCTTAGCGCCGCGCGCATTCGTCTTGAACATTCGGGAGAGCTTCACGGATTGAGGGCGAGTCGTTTTCAAAATGTGGCTCTCGCCTTAGCGCCGCGCGCATTCGTCTTAAACCTGTGTAAGAGTTTCACGGTTTGAAGGCGGTTCTTTTTCAAAATGTGGCTCTCGCCTGAGCGCCGCGCACATTCGTCTTAAAAACTCGCAAGACTTTACCGGATCCCCAAGATCAGCATACCCGATTTTGGAAGGATTCAAGCTTATGAGGGTGCACAACTCATGTTGATTCGCGGTGTTCGAGTCCCAAGAATGGCGTTCTGGCACGAGTCAGGATCGTCAAGACGCAACATCCAGGTTGATCCGTGGCGTTGGAATCCCGAGCACAATGTCTTGGCATGCTTCAGGGTCTTCAAACAGTTGTCTTCCAATGAGGCAGTTCCCTCAGAAAAAGTAAACCATTGTAGGAGCCTATGAAAAGGGAGTTTGAAGGGAGGGTGTATTCCAACATCGTTGATGCCTCTTGGGTTTACACTGGTCCTCCTCCTCCTCCCCCTCCTCCTCGTCCTCCTCCTCCTCCTCCTCCTGTTCACCTAACTTTCGTCCGAACCGATCGTCGTCGGGTTTGGGAGTCGTAACTCGGGCCTCCAGCGGACCTTCGGGACGATCTGGGCACCCCTGGAACGCCCTCGGCGAGGCGCAGCTGCTTCGAAGCATCCCGAAGCTGGAAAATCACCCAGAGCCGACGACCACGTCCGAAACACGTCCAAAACAGTGTCTCCGGAGGAGGACGCCGGCAACGACAAGAAGGCGGCGTCCCCGCGGGCGATGTAGAGAAACCTGCATGCACACAAGCTTTCGGGGGACCGCGCGGGCTTCTTGGAGCGGCGCTGCACCCCACTCCCTGGCGCGCGGAGTGCGCTGGGGGCAGCGCCGGAGGCGCCGCGAGGGGGGGGTCGGGCGCAGACCCGAGAGATCGACGCGGACCTCCGCAGGCTGATGCCCGTGCCGAGGCCTCTGCCCCGAGAGAGAGCCGGCGGGCAACAGAGAGGGGATCGGCCCCTGCTCCGAAGGGCTGCTTGGAGTGCGGGAAGGCTGCTGCTGGAATGACGCGAGCGGGCCCTGATGAGAAGGGGTGAAAAGGGACCCAGGGGCACACACACACATCAATGCACACACATCCCAAGATTCCGCCTATGCTTTCAGATGGGTGCTTGATTTTCGTCTTCCCCCCCGCTAGCCATACCTTCCCATACT
>CAUYUJ010018022.1:140000-200000 GCA_963575745.1 Prorocentrum cordatum
GGTGCTCTCGCTCGAGACTTCCTCGCATTTCAGTCAAGCTGCCGGAGGCCCAGCCACGACGACAAGGGCTCATGCTCGATACTTCCTCACGATTTACTCCGAGATCCCCTGGTTAGGAAGGCCCCCGAACTCAGGAACGGCGCTCTCGCTCGGGATTTTCTCGCCATTCAGTTAAGTTGGTGGAGGCCCAACTGCGACGACAAGGGCTCTCGTTCGATATTTCTTGAAGAAGTATTCGCACTGGCTCTTGCCAGAGAGGCCCCCGAACTCAGGAACGGCGCTCTCGCTCAAGACTTCCTCGCACTTCAGTCAGTGGCTTGGCCGACAAAGAAGAGATTCCCCCCGAAAGGGGGTGCAATCGAAGTCGAAGTGGGCGGCTATCGAGGGTTGGGGTATACAGAATGCAAGACACGCGTGCCAGTACGAGCGAACAATCCTAAAATGATTGTTGTTGTTGTTGTAGTCCGGGGGCCAACAACCCAGTTTGAGCCGAGCGACTTTCCCTGTTAAAAAAACAGGGTGCGAGCCCCGGGGGAAGCACTTCAATTGAGAAAACACTATGGTCACCGGAGGAGGGATCAACGATACTTGTTCTTCAGTAGTGAGAGAGGTTCAGCAACAACAACAACAATCATTTTAGGATTGTTCGCTCTTGCTGGCACGCGTGTCTTGCATTTTGTATACCCCAACCCTCGATAGCCGCCCACTTCGTCTTCGATCGCACCCCCTTTCGGGGGGAATTTCTTCCTTGCCGGCCACTGACTGAAGTGCGAGGAACTCTCGAGCGAGAGCGCCGTTCCTGAATTCGGGGGCCTCTCTGGCCAGGCCAGGGGCTCTCGGAACACATGTCACCGTGTCTGGGCCTCCAGCAATTTGACTGAATTGCACAAAAAAACTCAAGCCAGACCGCCACCCTTGAGTTCGGGGGCTTCTCTGGCAAGGACCACTGCGAATACTTCTTCAAGAAATATCAAACGAGAGCCCTTGTCGTCGCAGTTGGGCCTCCACCAACTTGCTTGAATTGCGAGAAAGTCTCGAGCGAGAGCGCCGTTTATGAATTCGGGGGCCGTAGCCGGCGCAACCGGCAACGAGTGCGATTTGTGAAACGATTGTAAGCCGAGAGAAACGCACGACTGCAGTCGACAGCAGCGCGCGGAAATCTATCGGTACCTGCTGCGTCACGCGTGCGTCGTACATGTTCTAAGCAATCTGAATCTACCCAGGGGTGGGCAACCTGATGCTCAGCGACCTTCCTGGCCAGGAGCTCTCGGAGTAAATCGTGAGGAAGTATCGAGCAGGAGCCCTGGTCGTCCTGGCTGGGCCTTCGCCAATTTGATTGACTTGCAAGGAAGTCTCGAGCGAGAGCACCGTTCCTGAGTTCGGGGGCATCTCTGGCCAGGGTGTCTCGGGGTAACTTGTCAGGAAGTATCGAACGGGAGCCGTTGTTGTCGTGGCTGGGCCTCCAAGGGCCCACATTTCGGTTCAAACCAATGCTCGAGCGGGAGCCTCGTTTTCAGAGAGAATGTAGCCGGCGTCGAGGCGAGAGCGCGCGGAACTATTTCTGGATATCAACCATAATCAATCTTGAAAAATGAGTATTGCACAACGGCTCCCGCCTGGTGCTTCCTCGCAATTTGTTTACAAATCGCGCTCTCGCGCGGGACTTCCTCACAATTCATGCACGCATCGCGCTCTCGCGTGGGACTTCCTCGCAATTTGTTCAAACGATACGCCATCGGCGCTCAGGAATCACGCTATCGCTTTGATTTTTCTCACGATTTACTTGAAATCACGCTATCGCTCGAGACTTCCTCGCGATTCATGCAGGACCCGCCTGCTCGACCTCGTCGCCTGGGCCCGCCTTCCCGACCTGCCCGCTATGGGTCTGCCCACCCGATCTGCCCGTCTGGTTCTACCATTTGTTTTCTGCTCCTTGCCCCCCTCCTGCTAATTTCTCTCGTGCTCTATTTTTCTCCCTCCAGCTTCCACCCGTCCGGTCTTCCCTTGTTCCAGGGGCTGCACTAAATGCATGTGGCAGGTAAGGAAGATATACCCCCAAGGGGGCACGATAGAAGACGACGAGGGCGGGTACCGAGGGCTTGGGATATACGTATTGATTGGCACATGAACAGATCGGAGGAGCGAACAGTGTTTAAATTATTTGTTGTTGTTGTTGATGATGATGATGATGATGATGATGATGATGATGATGATGATGATGATGTTGATGTTGTTATTGTTGAATGTTCACTTCTAGAGAATAGTTGTTGTTGATCCCTGGAAATGGTTCTGCACGCTCTCGCCTCGACGCTGGCCACATTTTCTTTGAAAACAGGGCTGCAGCGCGAGCGTTGGCTTGAGTCGACATGTGATCGCGAGGAAGTCTCGAGCGATAGCGTGAATCCCAAGCAAATCGTGAGAAAAATCGAAGCGATAGCGTGATTCCTGAGTGCCGATGGCGTATCGTCTGAACAAATTGCGAGGAAGTCCCACGCGAGAGCGCGATGCGTGCATGAATTGTGAGGAAGTCCCGCGCGAGAGCGCGATTTGTAAACGAATTGCGAGGAAGCATCAGGCGGGAGCCGTTGTGCAATACTCATTTTTCAAGATTGATTATGGTTGATCCTCGGAAAAAGTTCCGCGCGCTCTCGCCTCGACGCCGGCTACATTCTCTCTGCTCGAGCATTGGCTTGAGCCGAAATGTGGGCCCTTGGAGGCCCAGCCACGACAACAACGGCTCCCGCTCGATACTTCCTGACAAGTTACCCCGAGACACCCTGGCCAGAGATGCCCCCGAACTCAGGAACGGTGCTCTCGCTCGAGACTTCCTCGCAAGTCAGTCAAGCTGGCGGAGGCCCAGCCACGACGACCAGGGCTCCTGCTCGATACTTCCTCACGATTTACTCCGAGAGCTCCTGGCCAGGAAGGCCCCCGAATTCATAAACGGCGCTCTCGCTCGAGACTTTCTCGCAATTCAGTCAGTGGCCGGAAAGGAAGAGATTCCCCCCGAAAGGGGGTGTAATCGAAGACGAAGTGGGCGGCTATCGAGGGTTGGGGTATACAGAATGCAAGACACGCGTGCCAGTAAGAGCGAACAATCCTAAAATGATTGTTGTTGTTGTTGTAAACCAGGGGCCAGTTTGAGCTCCGTGACTTTCCCTAATCAAATAACAGGGTGCGAGCCCCGGGGGAAGCACTTCAATTGAAAAACCCAATGATCACTGGAGTGGGGGATCAACAATATATATTTTCAGTAATGGGAGTTCAACAGCAACAACACAAAACAAAACCCTTAGGGCCCGCTTGCTTCATGGCGGTTCCTCGGACTGGCGGCGTTGCCCTGGCCGCCACCGTCGCCCCGCGCCGAGGGCCCCAGAACAGCAACAACAAAGAAAAACCTTAGGGCCCGCCGCCGTCGCCCCGCGCCCCCCCCCCTCTCCTTTCTCTGCGCGCTGGGAAGCCTAGGGTGATGACCTCCACTGGCGGCGGTGCCCTCGCAAGAAGGCCGACACCATCGCCCTGCGCCTCCCCCCCTCCTTTCTCTGCGCGCCGGGAGGCCTAAAGTGATGACCTCCTTGAACTTGGAGAAGAGGGCGCCGGGTGGTGCCTCGGTTGTGCGCCACAAGAGGGGGGGGAGGGGCTCTGGCGCATCATCGCGCCATCGGGCGTGTGCGTGGACGCGGGCCAGGGGGGCGGCGGGGGGGGCCAGTGGGGCCGTGAAATTTAGGAGACGTCATGGCCCCAGCCACGATTGCCACACACACACACAGAAAGAAGGAACCACCTACACGCACGCGCACATACGCGCACGCGCACACGCACACACCTGGTCCTCCCCCCTCTCGGCCACCCCCGAGCGCCTCCCCCTGCACGAGCCAGCCGTTGTTGAAGCCCATCTTCCCCTGCGAGAAGAACACCGCGGCGCGCTGGCCCGGGCCCAGCCCGTGGAAGCTGGGCAGCAGCCCCGGGAAGTGCTCCTGGCCGAGGCGGGGGCGGCGCCGGTGCCGGAGGCCAGAAGGCCACGACGAGGCCTCTCTTCGCTCGCGACTCCGCCAGGGCCAGCTCCCCCGCGCCTGCCCGGGCGCGCTCTGGCACCGTCGGCCGCGTGGAGGGTTTCTCCAAAGGGCGTACTGCTCCCCCGCCCCTCCTCCTCTCCTCCTCCTCCTCCTCCTCCTCCTCCTCCTCCTCCTCCTCCTCCTCTCCCCTCCTCCTCCTCCCTCCCTCCTCCTCCTCCTCCTCCTCTCCTCCTCCTCCTCCTCCTCTCCTCCTCCTCTCTCCTCCCCGCCTCCTCCTCCTCCTCCTCCTCTCCTTCCTCCTCCTCCTCCTCCTCCTCTCATCCTCATCCTCCTCCTCCCTCTCCTCCTCCTCCTGCGACTCCTCCTTCCTCCTCCCGCCCCTCCTCTCATCCTCCTCCTCCTTCCTCCTCCTCTCCTCCGCATCCTCCTCCTCCCTCCCCTCCTCCTCCCTCCTCCTCCTCATCCTCCTCCTCCTCCTCCTCCTCCTCTACTCCTCCTCCTCCTCTTCTCTCATCCTCCCTCCTCCTCCTCCTCCCCTCCTCCTCCTCCCATCTCCTCCTCCCTCCTCCTCCTCCTCCTCCTCCTACGGTTCCTTCCTCCACACCTCCTCTCGTCCTCCACCTCCACCTCCACCTCCACCTCCCCCCCTCCTCCTCCTCCTCCTCCTCCTCCACTCCACCTCCTCCCCACCTACTCCCCACCTACACCTCCCTCCTCCTCCCCCTCACCTCCTCCTCCTCCGCCTCCTCCTCCTCCTCCTTCCCCTCCTCCGCCGCTCCCCTCCTCCTCCCCCTCTCCCCTCCTCCTCCTCCACCTCCTACTCCCTCCTCTCCTCCTCCTCCTCCTCCTCCTCCTCCTCCTCTCCTCCTCCCCTCCTCCCCCTCCTCCCCTCCCTCCCCTCCTCCCCTCCTCCTCCTCCGCCTCTCCTCATCCTCCTCCTCCTACTCCTCTACTCCTCCTCCGCCTCCTCCCCCTCCTCCCCTCCGCCCCCTCCTCCTCCTACTCCTCCTCCTCGTCCTCCTCCTCCTCCTCCTCCTCCTCATTCATCCCCATTCCTCCCCTCCTCCTCCCCTCCCCCTCCCCCTCACCCTCCCCTCCCCCTCATCGCCCTCCCATCCTCGGGTCGCCTACGGCCCCCTCCCCCTCATCGCCCTCCCATCCTCGGGTCGCCTACGGCCCGGGGGGAAACCGTCCACGGCCGCGCGCCAAGAGCACCAGGAGGCTGCAAGCGCACATGCGGCTGGGCTCCCGTGCGGAGTGCAGCGCTGCACGCACGTGCGGCAGTCTGGCGTGCCTGGCCACGCGAGGGCTGGGCGCCGGAGAGACGCGCATGGCCACACGCGGTATTCAGCTCTCATATTCCTCCTCCACATATTCTCATATTCCTCCTCCTCCTCCTCCTTCTCCTCCTGCTCCTCCTCCTTCTCCTCCTCCTCCTCTGCCTTCTCGCTTCTCCTCCTCCTATTCCTCCTCCTGGCGCATCATCAGTGTGCATCCGGCTTCCTGGGGCCTGGCATGCAGAGGGCACCTCTACACCACCACCATGCCTGGCCAAGGCCATTATTTGGGCCTCGGCATGCCGTACACGCCCTTCCGGGCCAGGGCCGAGATGGGTCTATGAAACCCCATCCTGGGGCCCGGGGTGGCCCTGGCCAGGTACGGTGATGTACCTTCTGCGAAGAGGAGAGGGCCTCTCCGTGAGTTTTCCCTCCCCCCGCTGGATCCGCGGAGGGGCGATGACATGACAGAGGACGAGCAGGAGGAGGAGGAGGAGGCTGCCACCACGGTTGCTGTTGACCACCTCCACCAGGAGGAGGAAGAGGAGGAGGAGGAGGAGGAGGCGACGGAGGAGCAGGAGGAGGAGGAGGAGGAGGAGGAGCAGGAGGAGGAGGAGGAGGAGGGGGAAGGAAAGGGGGAGGGGGAGGTGGAGGAGGAGGAGGAAGGGCTCCATGACGTACATGAGCGCGAGGTCGTGGTCGTGGATCTGGCAGCCCTCGGCCACGCCCTGGTACGGCGCGTGCCTCTTGTGGACCGTCATCGACAAGCACGGGTTTTTCATTATTCGCCGACCCCTTGGGGGTCACTGGCGTGTGAGGCTTCTCCCCTTTCCTACGATCGGGAGCTTTTGCTTAGAGTGTCGCGGCGGCGGCCCTGGCGACACGCCATGCCTTGCGAACAGGTGGCGTGTCGCTCCGTTCCGCGGGGCAAAGGGCTGGGAAAAGCTTGGGACGTCGACGCCTGGGGACCAGGACGTGGTTAGCGTGTCGCGCCGAAGCGCGGTGGGCCAGAGCCAGCGGCGCGACTCACCAAGCAAAAGTGCCCGTTCGTACTTCTCCTCCGCGCACGTGCGAGGGCACCCTCCTTCTACTCCTCCTCCTTCTCCTCCTCCTCCTCCTCCTCCTTCTCCTCCTCCTCCTCCTCCTCCTCCTCCTCCTCATCCTCCTCTGTTTCCTCCCCCTCATCTCCCAACCCTCCCCTTCCACCTCCTCCTCATCATCCTCCTCCTTCTTCTCGTGATCTGGAAGGTGGATCAGGCGTCAGCCTGCATCATGTCGTGGATCGCAGTCAACGCAAGAAACGCGGTCATACGTTCGACATCGACCTCGATCCTGAGGTTCCAGTCTTCGTCGCAGTCGTGGGGATCTTGTGGTGAAAATGTACGTCTCTTCGCGACTGGCGTTGTCGCACTTCTGAATGACAATTCGCTGTCCCTCTGACTCTTAGAAGGTTTGACTGACAACTCCCGCGGGAACTGATCCCCTGTTCTGGAGGAAGTAATACTCTTGATGGGAAGCACGTAACTGCTGTTCATGCTAGGCCGGCTGCTATCCACATCCAAACTGGTGAGCGTACAGACTGGGGCTTCTTCAATGCTACGCCTGCCAGCTTTGAAGGTACGCTTGCCTTCCCTGCTCGACACCTTCAGAAGACCTGCTCGCGCAAACAACTCCAACATCCGCCTCCAGTCCATGGATCTGTAGAAAACTATCTTCTGGGCCTCGGACTCTCCACTTGTCGCTGTCATGGGCTTCCCGTTCACGTCAACACCAAATGAGAAGATCTCCTTTCCGTCCATGTCAAGACGGGCAATGCAGTATACAGAGTAGAGTGCTCCGAGAGTTCGTTGGTACTCTTCGAGGCTGGTCCGCCCAGAGGAACACAACGATCCATCCGACTCCACTGTGTAAAGCTGGAGCTCAGGAAACGCAGTCTCCATATCTGTGTGAAAATCGTTCAGCGAATAATCAGGGTCTCGCAACCTTTCAACTGCCGTTGTAACATGACTCCACGACGTAGCCTTTCCCGATATTGCTTCTGCGATGATCCTGTTCGTTGGGTCGCACTGGCCGTCGGGGGCCGCCGGGAAAAGGTATGCAGGCAAGAATGGCCGATACGTCCGCAAGTTGTCGATTAACTTCATCAACGGCTCAAAGATCGGGGAGTCTTCTTCCATACGCGTCATCAAATAATGCGCCTTGTCCAAATCAAAATCGACAAGGGCCCTGCCCACGTCAGAAGCGGCCTGCACAGAGACCTTGGTGCATTTTGCCTCCAAACGCAAATCTCGCCCGTAGGACTGGACCAGTTTGAAATTCAACACGATTGGACAAACATTCAGAAACACGTTGATGAAAAAGTTAACCTCTACATCGTAGTGTATAAAGTGAATGTCGGGGCCAAGCCCACATACAGATAATTGGTGGATTACAGCATACACCACAAATCCAGCTAAGAGTACGCTGGATAACCAGTCCATGACAAACGCGTGCTCCTCGGAGTTCAAGATCCGCTGGCCCCCCTTTGGGAGGCCACCTGGCTGCTCGGTCCGTGTCCCAGGAACGGAACAGCTTTGCTCCCACCACTGCAAGCAGGCAGTTTGCAGCATTACGCTGCTCGCAAGAGTTCATCACCCTGCAGGCTCTGGTCTTCTGGTTTCCGATCGTCAAAACACAGAGCTGCCCAGTCTCTCGAGATGTGGCACTCTAAGACAACGAAAAAAACCGGCCGACCCCCCCCACCGGTCCGAAAGCGCACCCTCGCCCTTCGCCACGCCAAAACCACCCCGTCGGAATCTCCAAGTGTTGAGGGGCACTGGAAATACCACGGACCCGTGCTCCCCAGACCACACGGCGCCGTGCAGAACAGCCACGGGTCCCCGCGCTCCCGAAGCGGCAGCCCCGCGCTGAGAACCGGGCCCGCGCTCCCGAGGTGTCGCACCCCCCAGCCACCAAAAAACTGACCCGCGCTGATCGGACAAGGACGGGCAGCGCCGAGGTTGCCAACTGGGTTTGTGAGGGTGATGGTGACGACAGGGCGGCGGATGGCGATGACGGCAGCGTGGATGACGGGAAGGGCAGCAATGCGAGCACGAGGGCAACGGGTAGGACGACATAGGCGGGGACGAGGAGGAAGATATAGAGGACGAGCACGATGAGAAACGACGCGGAGGAGGAGGAGGAGGAGGAGGAGGAGGAGGAGGAGGAGGAGGAGGAGGAGGAGGAGGATGAGGAGGAGGAGGAGGAGGCGGAGGAGGAGGAAAGGGAGGAAGAGGAGGAGGAGTAGGAGAACAAGAAGAACGACGACGACAAAGGAGGACGGTAAAGAGCCCGAGGAAAAGAACGTCGATTAACTGGGGGGTCATCGTGATCTGTTGAAGCTACCCTGGGGGCTGTTGGGGCCATCTGGGGCTATCTTGGGGCATCCTGGTGGCCGGAAGGGGAGGGGGAGGAGGGGGGGGAGGAGGAGGAAGAGGAGGAGGAGACATGAGGAAATAAGTAGAGGAGGAGGAGGAAAAGGAGGGGTAGGGATAGGAGGAGGATGAGGAGGAGGAGGAGGAGGAAGAGGAGAGGAGGAGGAAGAGGAAAAGGGAGAGAAGAAGATAGGAGGAAATGAGAAGGGGAAGGGGGAGGAGGAGGAGGAGGAGGAGGAGGAGGAGGAGGAGGAGGAAGAGGAGGAGGAGATAGGAGGAAATAGGTAGAGGAGGAGAAGGAAGAGGATGGGGATGGGGATGGGGAGGAGGATTAGGTTAGGCACGCCACTAGACCCGCCACCCCGAGCGGGCACAGAAGCCCCCACTCGACATGGCGAGCCCGTGGATTTCTCTCTCAGTCAGTTCCACCGCCGCCCGACGGCCCTCTGGCCAGCGAGGGCCCACTCCTTGGTGCCAGCTCTGGCACACAAGGGTTCACGTCGGCGGGCCTGCGAGCGACGGCGGCGGCGGCAGGCGCACAGGGCTGCGCCTGCGACTCGCCGCTGGCGGTGAACTCCACGACGTCCTCCTCGTAGAGCTCCAGCTCGAAGTACACATTGCGGCCTAACCCCTCGCCGCGCAGGGGAAAATTGTGGCCTAACCCCTCGCCACGCGGGGGAAAAACGCGGTCTAACCCCTCACCGCGCTGGGGTTGGTGGCCTAACCCCTCGCCACGCAGGGGGAGCCTACGGTCTAACCCCTCACCGTGCTGGGGATCGCCTGACCCCGCAGTCTCGCCCTGCGAGGGTCGGCTGCGGTCTAACCCCTCACCGCGCTGGGGTGCGACGTACTGCTTTCCGTACTGCTCCCTCTCATTGACGCGGTCTAACCCCTCACCGCGCTGGGGTGCTTTCCTCCACTCGGAGCGGTCGTCGGGCTGTCCCTGGCTCGTGGAGATCGGGTCGTGGTGCTCATGGGGCCGCACCCCCACTGTCTCCTGTCCATCATGACGCCGCCCTTCGACCCTTTGTTCTCCTTCGCCTCGAAGGAGTCCTTCATCGTCGATACGGCCTAACCCCTCGCCGTGCTGGGGTGCAGTGTCGTCGTCCTCCTCGTAGAGCTCGAGCTCGATGTAGTCGCCTGCCGCGGCCCTGGCTAACCTGCTCGAGCACGCCAGTGCATGTTCCCATCGGCCTAACCCCTCGCCGCGCTGGGGAGCATCGTGGCCTAACCCCTCGCCACGCAGGGGAAAATTGTGGCCTAACCCCTCGCCACGCGGGGGAAAAACGCGGTCTAACCCCTCACCGCGCTGGGGTTGGTGGCCTAACCCCTCGCCACGCAGGGGGAGCCTACGGTCTAACCCCTCACCGTGCTGGGGATCGCCTGACCCCGCAGTCTCGCCCTGCGAGGGTCGGCTGCGGTCTAACCCCTCACCGCGCTGGGGTGCGACGTACTGCTTTCCGTACTGCTCCCTGTCATTGACGCGGTCTAACCCCTCACCGCGCTGGTGTGCTTTCCTCCACTCGGAGCGGTCGTCGGGCTGTCCCTGGCTCGTGGATATCGGGTCGCGGTGCTCATGGGGCCGCACCCCCGCTATCTCCTGTCCATCATGACGCCGCCCTTCGACCCTTTGTTCTCCTTCGCCTCGAAGGAGTCCTTCATCGTCGATACGGCCTAACCCCTCGCCGTGCTGGGGTGCAGTGTCGTCGCCCTCCTCGTAGAGCTCGAGCTCGATGTAGTCGCCTGCCGCGGCCCTGGCTAACCTGCTCGAGCACGCCAGTGTATGTTCCCATCGGCCTAACCCCTCGCCGCGCTGGGGAGCATCGTGGCCTAACCCCTCGCCACGCCGGGGTCCCTCACCCGCTGGGCTTGATGCTGCCGCCGATGCGCTTGTCGCCGTGGAGACTCTGCGCGTCCTTCTTGCAGGTGACGTGGCATCCGTACCCCCAGCAGTCGCCCGCTCAAGCCTGCAGCACCAGCTGCCGCGACTGAGGCCAGCTTCAACGGGGTCTCCTGCTTGATGATCGTCATCTGATTCAGGCCGTCGTGGGGGTGGCGGCCTTTGTCCGTCTGGCGCCCGATCTCCTAACGCCCTGCGGAACATGCCTCGTAGCCGTGCAAGTTCACGCCGATGCCGATGAGCCAATCTACGATACTCTTCGGGTTCTGTCTCTGGCGCATGGAGTCGTTCGTAGAACTCATCCCTTCTCGCCGTTGTTTGTCTCCGCGCACTTCCGCACTGCTGCTCGATGATCTGTTGCATCGTCTGCCCTGGGAACCAGCGCCTCAATGTGCGGCACAGGGGGTGATTGTTCTCGTCGGTGAGCATCTGCGTGAGCATCGCTACGCACCACTCCTGCCAGCTGTCGCTGTCTCTGGCCAAGCACGTAAGATCGTCGTACCACAGTGTTGCCCATTCTCTAAGATCAGCACGCATGTCGGCATAATCTTGTGGCCCCGTGTCCTCAACGATCGGCGGTAGTCCCATCGCGCCTGGATCTTGATCCAATACTCCATTGCTGTCGTCCATCCTGCAATTGTCGTCGTGGTTATGGCTGTCCACTACGTTCTGACTCCCCCCACGGTCGGTACTTTCAGCACTCGTGGCCAAAGGGGCTGCGTGCATCCAGTGCGTGCCGTGGGGGGCAGATTCCGATCCAGCTGCATGCCGACGATCTGTGCGGTCTAACCCCTCACCGTGCTGGGGTGTGACGTGGCCTAACCCCTCGCCACGCTGGGGTACGCCTCGGTTTGACTCCTCCCCGCGCAGGGGCGCTTCGCTGAAGAAATCGTCAATGTCCCTCTGCACCTCGGGGTCGTCGTAATCCTCCAACTCATGTGACCTCGGCTCAGGCAGAGGCTCGCACTCGCAATCTGTTGGGTGTACCGCTGCTGGCCGAATACTTGCCACTGGTGTCTTTCTCGTAATCCGTCTCGGTCGGGGCGTAGGGTGTGGTTCTGGAGGGGGCGCATTCCCAACCAAAGGCCCGCCGTACTCATGCGGCGCCAGCCGTTCTTGATCATGTAGCTCACGTGCCTGCCTAGCTATTTGAGCCTCTTGTGCAGCTCGCAGTGGTTCTTTCCTGTATCCAGGGTAGCGTCCGTCCCGAATCTTGTTGAGCGCATCCTGCCCGTACTTGGTGATCGTCTCGCTGCACTGCTCACGTAGCCTTTTCCCAATGGTCGTTCCATGTGCTGCGCACCGCGCACAGAATAGCAGTCCGTACCGCACCCATTCACTGACCACGTGGCTGCAATGTATCTTGCCATTGCCCATGAACCTGTCGCCCTTTACCTCGACTATCTCGTTGGCCGTGCTGTATGTAGCGTTGCATTCCGTCATGGCAAACTCCGGCAGGGCGTCCGCTGTGATGTACTGTCTGCATGCTGTGCAAAACCACTTATTCTTGAGCCTGACCATATCGTGCTGCTTCATCTTGTCGACGACTTCCTTTACTCGGTCCCTCTTGGCTTTGGGCTTGGCTGTGGAGGGCCTCTCGGCGCACCAGGGGTCAATGTTCGCCGTGTCCGCCAAGGCCTGCCTTGCTCGTAATCGTACATGAGCACAGATCGCATCCCATTCGTCTGTCCGTGGTATTGGCGTGCGCACTCTTTCCCAAGAAGCTTCTGCCGCAACCGTAGCTAATGCGTCTGCAAAGCTGTTGCCCATCGCAAAAATCGGGTTGACTAGCTCAACCTCGTCCTCGTCCTGGTGTGACGGGGTCCACTCCACTCCGATGTGTCTGGGGGACGTGTCCATCACCGCCCTCTTGATGCGTGCCCATAGATCCGCGTTCTTCCCTCGCCCAGGGTCTTGAGCTCTGCCTTTTGTCCAAGCTGTGAGGAGCGGGTAGTGGTCCGTGACGTAAACAATGTCTCCTCTCGTTTCCTCTATGGCGATCGCGAACGCCGTGATCTCTGCCCGCGGTACGGTTTGACGCCGTCCTGGTAGGTCTGCCATCGCACCTGCTGACATACTCCACTTGCCGTCGATCATCTTCATGGTCGCCACTCCGATGCCTACTCGTCTCCTTCGGGGGTCGCCACCGTAGCAACCGCCTGAGCCATCACCAAATAGATAGAGACTGCGTCCTGGCACTCGAGCTGCTTCGTGGTCGCCGAACCTGACGTAGTCCTGTCTGTCGATGTCGTTGACCACTGGGTGAGTGAGCTCTCTGGGCGGGATACCTCGGAGCCATAAGGTCGGGTTTGCCTCGACGCCAGCGAGCGCCTTTGGCACCAAGTAGTCCGTCTTCTCATAGTTTTCGTGTCCTGTGTTGGCCGTACAGGTGTAGATGCGGTGGAAGATGGTCTCGGGCTCCTGCTTGCACCTCTCGCAGATGTTCGTGTCGCACTCGTAGCCTGCCTGAATCTGCCGTTGCCGAGTCCATTGTCCACCCGTAACCACAACATTATTGAGTGCCCAATCTTGCCATTCGGCCCGCTGGCTGTATCTTTGTTGCTCCTTACTTATGTGCCATATGTCTCCTCCTCGTTGCAAGTCGTCCCCGTGCAAATGCGTAGCTGCTTGAGCCCACCTCGCCATTTCTAGGTCGTACTCCAGATCCTCCAGCAGCTGTGTGTACTCTATAGCATCAATGTCGCACTTGCCATCGTCATCTATGAAGGGGAGCTGCCATTGTTCGTCACCTTGTGGTGTCGGTCGCTTCCATAGTGCCGCCTGGATTGGCTTCCACCCCGCCGCCATTAGAGTAGCCTGCACCGCTGCCACTGGGCCGTGTACCTTACGCCACAGCTGCGTGCCTGCTCTGACCAACTTACGGTAAGTCGGTCCCCATGCTTGTCGTACTCGTCGATGAATTTCTGGGTGAAGGAGCCATTGGTGTAGCCATTCGCTGACAAGTTGCCGTCGCAAGCTGATGCCTGGGTCCTTCAAGTGATACAGCACAGCCATGCCAGTGGATAAGCACCTTCCTGGTCCTGTGCCCGCCGCCGACTTCATGGCCATACGTCGTAACTGTAATATTCGGCTAGGTGCAATGCCCCAGACCTCGTGCCCATATGACTCCTGAGGGGAGACGCCTGTGGTGAAGAGGCCCTTGGTAATCCTCGCCACTCGCGTCGCCATCCTTCGTAGCCTGAAAATCTTGCCCGCTCGCTGCTTGGCCTTTCGCTGCCGCGCCCGAGCCTTTTTCTGTGTGCGCTTGCCCATGCCACTGACGTCGGTGCCCAAGTCCACCATGTCGCTTTGTTGCTTACCAGGGAGTCCTCGGCGTTGTAGTCTGCGCCATATTCGTCTTCGGAGCTTGGGATTGGATGCCACGAGCACCGTCTTGGGCGAGATGATGAGGCTGCGCTTCTCTGCCTGGATGATGAACTCATCGACCAACTCCACCATCTGCTGCTCCACCGTCTCCTCGGCACCTTCGACCCTTCCAACCGTGTCGTCTACGTATGTCCATAGACCCGCTGCCTGGACTCGCTTCTGGGCTGCGTCCAAGAGCGGGAACAGGTACACCTTGGCGAATCTAGTCCCTTGAGCTGAGCCCGCCACGATCGAACATGACGGGTCGACCCTGGGTCCGATCCACTCCGTGTGCTTGAGGTGCCGTGGGCCCAGGAACGCTTCGACCTCCATAGCCATAATTGTCGGTGAGAAATCCAGCTCGATCCCCGTGTCAATAAGCCATCCCAAGTCTAAAGAATCGTAGAACTGCTCCATATCCGCAACAACTCGCATGCCGAATGGCTGTCCTCGCAGCTGCGTCCACGACTCGACCACTGATCGTGTGAACTGCTGCGTCCACGATCACCTCCTGATCGCATTCGTGACCATATACGATGCTCTTCGCTTGCGATGATATCCAAAAAGTCGTACTTGGCCTGGTCAGGGAGCCTCTCGATGTCCAAGGGACCTATCGCATCGATACCTCGTGCCTTCTTGACCCCCATACGGTGGGTGGCTGCGTTGAGGTCCTGGATCGTGAGCTGTGGGAGGTCCTCTTGGGCCGCCGAGAGACGGCAACGTCGAAGAGCGCATGCAAGTGCTGTCTGTCTATGCGGGGCGGCCGTCCACTTCTTGGCCCAACTTTCGCTCTTGTGGCTCATGATGAGGATGGGGTCGGCCACGATCTTGCCTGAGATCATCTCCTCGAGCCGCGGCTGCTGCGTGTCCTTCGTCCATCTGTGCAGGGCTCCAGGGGTCTTCTTCCACATATCTTGCGCCCACCTGATGAAGCCCTTTGTGCCATCTGCCAGAGCTCTCCGCGCAGCTTGTCCTGCCAACCTCTCGGTGATCTCTATCACGTCCTCTCTCTCCTGACGGGCTGGGCTGAAAATGTCGTGCGCCATCTGCTGCCACTGGTTGAGCAGCTCGATATCGTTGTGCTTGCTGACCACCTGTACCTGCTGTATACGCTGTCGAAACTCTTGCCCTCGTTGTAGCAGCTGCTGTGGGTCTTTGTTGTTTTTCACTAGGCCGTTGATCGCGATCACCTGCGTGTGCGTGATGGCCCACCAATCTGCCTCAGAATTGTACAGATGCGGTCTGCCTGGCGCTGCTGTGCTCTTTTTCCACTTGATGCCGAAACCCTGCGCCCTTCCTCGATAGCCGTCTCGTTGGTGTTGGGGTACCTCTGAATGTAGCAAAACTGCCTCCTCCACGGCCTCGATCCACCTGCCGTAGCTGTTCGCCAACTTCTGCGCCAGCAGTGGGCGATCACGATAGGCCTGAGGTCGCCAACGGTCCCCTCTGAGTTGAATATCTGGTGGGTTGCCAGACAATCCCCATTTGGCATCCTCCCACGTAGCGCTGCTGATGTGGAAGTTGATGGACGGTGAGACCGCGCTTGGAGTCTGAGTTGTCAGGGATGTGTTCGTAGTCGTTGTGCCTGGATCCTGCTCGAGGAGGTCGAAACCATGCCGAAGTACAGGTTCCAGCTCTTCGCGTCTCTGTTGGCGTCGTACCTGCTGCTTACTCCGCTTGCTGTCCAGGTCCTTCTGCTTCTTCGGCCTCGGCACCGTGGGCAACGCTTTGGGAATGTCCAGCGCGCGGTGCCACCATCGCTGCTTCTTGCCTGCCAGCCTGATGCGAAGCCCACAATGCGTCGCCCATGGTACTGTCAGCTCTTTGGCAATGGTAAGCCCTTCCTTGCAGCCCTCAGCGACGACGCCGTAGTCGTAGAGGGAGCCCTTGCCTTTGTCGCATGTGACCTCCTCTGGGCCCGTGACGATCTCGCCTCGCATCTGTTCTATCCAACCAGATGCGAGCAGCTCAGTAGGGGCGCAGTTCCAATCCGCCACGACGAGCCATGGGTCCTTCAGCAAGCGCACGAAAGCCGTGAGGGCTGCCATGACCTTTCGGTTCCTGCCCGTGAAACGCAGGGTCGGTAGTAGGTACGCCGCGATAATGATGAAATTGCCGATGCTGAGGTGCAGCACCATGGGGGAGAAACCGACGAAGGCCGAGTCCCCTTGCTTGTCGTGCTTGCCCTTCCAGTGCTCCAAGGACGTGGACTGTATGTGTGTGCGCGTGGCGACGAGTTCACCCGCGGACCATCCTTTCTCCGACTTGCCACTGGGGACCGCGGGGGTAATCGCCGCCTTCCATCCTTCCTTCTGCAGGAACGTCTTCATTGCTGGTACTTGGTTTGGCCCCTTATGCGTTTCCACAAACGCCAGGCAATCGAACTTCTGCGCGGCTGGGCCTTGTACGTAGTTCTGCACCTGTGGGCCCCACTCCGTAATGTTGCCGAAAAGGACCTGGAACTCCTCGCTCTGCTGCTGGGTGGACTGCGCCTCGCTAAATCCCAGGCTGCTCAGCACCATCAGCCAGACCGTCAGCTTGCTCATGAGCTTCGCGAGCCTTGCGCCTCTCAGCCCGAGCCTGCTCCAAGGCTGCCTGATTGGCATCCCTGATCTTCTTCTTCTCGTCCTCGGGGTTGATGGCAGCCGCACCTGCGCCGTTGCTTGCGGTCGCTGGCGTAGCTGTGGTGGGCGCCTCTGGTGCATGTTGTTCCTCTTCCACTGCCTCTGCCTTGGGTCCTTCTGCTCCTGCTTCGACCTTGCGCTTCTTTTTGGGGGCCTGCATGGCCTTCTTTGCCTTCTGGTGGATCTCCTCGATGTACTTGAACTTCGCCTGCAGGGTGCCCAGCTGCTCCTTCTGGAACTGCTCCAACTCGCTCTTCCACTGCATGATGCTGTCCATCTCCTCGGACGGTATGTCGCACTCCTCGAGGCCCTCGAAGAGCGAGCCGTCGTACTCGAACTTGACGTTGAGGGTCTTCTCATCGGGTTTGACCACGATGATGCCCGACTCCTGGTTGGCCTGCTGGAGCGCCGTGAGATGCCGCTGCTGCACCTCGACCCTCTGCTGGGCCAACTTGTCCATCTTCTCGATCTGGTCGTCCAAGTAGAGCTGCGCGCCCGTGAGCTTCGTCCGCTGCTTCTCGATGCGATTGTCCAGCTCCTTGAGCGCGCGATTGGCGTCGGCCAGCAGCTGGGCTCCCGTACGCTGCTTGGGTGGGGCTGGTGCAGGCTTGGCGTTGGCCTCCTCCTCTTGGGCTTTGCGGCGCAGCGTGTCCAAGGCGGCCGCGATGGTGGGGTCGCTCTTCTCGCCGACGCCCTGGTACGCCGCCAAGCTCGTGATGAGGGAGACCGTGGAGATCGGGTCGGACTGCCCGCCATCGCCCATCTGCGCCTCCACGGTGTCCCAGCCAGCCTTGGTGCTTGCGTACGTGGAGTGCCGCCATGGTGCCCACTTCTTCCACTGCCGTCCCGAGCGTGGCCAACCCGCAGAATGTGATCCATTCTGTGCCCAAACTCCAGACGGTGGCGGTGGGACGCCGACGGTAGGCCGGAGCTTCGCCTTGCACTTGAAGCACTCGACTTTGCTGCTCCAGTTCCACTTGTAGCCGCACGCTTTGCACCCAATATACCCCGCTGCTTTGCCATCGTCTCCCATGCCGCGGGTCGCTGAGCAACAGGAGTGCTCACCTGCGGGCTGCAGGCGGCACGCAGAGTCCTGGGGCGGACCAGGCTCTGCGAAACAGACGGGGCATGCCGCGGACCAGCGGTATCCAGTTTCGCCGATGCGGGCTCCGCCCGCAGAAGCATCAGCCTTGAGCCAAAATGGCTACGGAGGAGGAGGAGGAGGAGGAGGAGGAGGACGACGACGAGCTTGCTTGCTTGCTCTCGGCTGCTGGACGATACATAAAACGACTACGCTCTCTAAAGAGAAAGATCCTGCACCCAGGACTGAGCCCGCGAGCGAGGGACCGAGAGAGACCGAAGAGGGGCCGAGCGGGAGGGACCGAGAGAAGGCCAGGCCGAGCGAGGGCCGAGGACCGCGACCGCCGAGGGCAGGAGGGAGGCGAAGAGGAGCAAGCCGACTACGCGCACGTCCGCCGCCCGCACCCTCGTGCGGATCATCCACCAGGTGCACGAGGCCGCACCGCCCTAGCTCGATGGCCAAGGCGCAGTGCCCGCACTCCGAACCTCCACTCATTCACTCCAGGTACCACCCTTCAAATAGTACGTCAGTATCCGCATCTGGCCAAAGTACTGGTAGGTCAGCAGCTGTCAGTCCTTGAGCACGTCTATCCACGCTGAAATCTCGTCCTCGAGGTACACACTCGGAGCCGCCCCCACCGTCGGGTTCGCCCCCATCGCTCTGAAGGCCTCTACGATCTGTAGTTCGACCTCCGTCCTGCCGAGGGAGAACACCACCTTCAGCATGTCCGTCTGCGTGCAGCTCTCCAGGCGGCATAAGCGGACGTACGTCGGCGCCTCCTGCCCCATCTCCGCCAGCAGCGCCGTCATCCCGTCGTTGTTCCGCTTGCCGACCTCCCCTCGTCAGCGTCTCCACCATCGCGCAATATACGGCTGGAGCTGGCGGCCCCAACCCCCGTAGATCATTCATGATCTTGTCGGTCTCTACGTCGCGCGCCCTGGCGAGCGACGCGCCCGTGTCCTTTGCCGCCTTTGACTTGTCCTTCAGCTTGCTGGTCTCCGAGCGCACGTTGTCCGCCACCTGGGAGAAGTCCTGGCCCTCGCCCTGCATCGCTTTGATCACGGCGGATTTCTCCTCCAGCAGCACCGCCCTCGCGGTGATGCCCCACATCGCGCGGGGGCGCTGCGCCAGCTGCGATGCCAGCATCGAGAGGTGCAGCAGGAGCTCTTTGAGGCCCGCATCCGTCACCGTCAGCTTCCTTTCCTTGACCTCCGCGCGGCGCCTGCCGCCTCTCCTGACCCTCGGCCTCTGCGCCGAGCTCTCGCCTCCTGCTTCTCCTCGCGCCACTCGTGCTCCCTGGCTGTCCTTCTGCTGCTTGCGCTGCCCCGCTGCTCCTTCTGGCTTGGATCCTTGCCCAGAGGTCCGCGAGCTGGTCGATGAGGCCCCCGCGCGGGGCCGCCAACGGCCCCTCTTCTCTACGTCCATGCCCCCCTGCCCCTCGCCCCCCACCCCCCGCGGGTGCACCAGCAAGGGCGCGCGGGATGAATAGGCCAGCTGCCGTTCGGATATCCGGCCCACGGAGGCGGTCGGTCAGGGCTGGCACCGCGCTGCGGTATCGGGGTCTGGGCGTGGGCGGTACTGGTCGTGGCTTGACAATCGCGATCGACCTACCCTCCTGCGTCGGCGGCAGGCGAGAGCAAAGATGGCTTCGGAGCAACTCGTAGTTCGGGAACTCTATCCCACATAACGTGCATGAACGATCCTGTGTGTCTCGAAGCTCGTAGGGGTACGCCGCATCGTGCATAATACATCGCCCTGCGTGCCACGCTCGTGCAAGATGTCGTGATGTTTCCGTTCTTGTTTGGAACGTAGTGCCACAATTGACACATGCGTTGCTAGGTGTGAGTGCGTGAAATATACTATGTCCACCATGTCCTGGCTGTCGTGATTGGCAAACATGTGCTACAAGGGCCGCCCGAGTTTTGAACGTACAACCACATGTGGGGCCTTCAGGGGCCCCTTTGATCTGACACGTGAACTTCAGGGCCTCAGGGTCCTCCCAGCTCTTTTCATCATCAAAGGCTGTGGGTACTGATGCCGCCAGTGCGCCTGGCGGTGCCCACTGCACAGCGGCGAAGGCGCTCCGCAAGCACCTCGGGTCAAGGGAGACAGAGAGGCCGTTCACCTCCTCGTCCCACAGCAGGTCCCTCAGCGAGCGGCTCTCCAATGCCAGCGAAAAGGACTCCGCCTCAGGGCAGCCGCAGAGAACCTCCAGATCACGTCGCAGTTGACGCGCCCAAGGATGAACTACAGCGTCGTTGTTAAACTGCCCCGGGTCCACGAGCGTTGGCGGGCATCGATATGCGCTGGCCGCTTCCCACTTCATCTCACCAAAGAATACCCCCAGCACATGTGCATGATTGCTCGGGCTACGAGCTATCTCCTGCCACATCCAGATCCTCTGGACAGTAGCTTCCAAACTGAATGGCACCAAGTTCCAGAATATGTATACATCTCTGGTCTTCATCACCTTGGCGTGGTCGTTCTGCATACTCGAAGTTCCCCCCATCATAGATCTCAGCTTCCTCGAAATCGATCCGCAGATCTGTCAAGCTTCGGAATCATTCCAGCAAAAGGATACTGTGCCCGACAGCGCCGCCCCGCTCACCAATGATATGAACATCAACCGCTTCACGCGCTTGGGGGCCGACGCATACCAGAAGCCCTGAACCATCATCCAGCCCTTGTTGATAGCCGCCAGCCGAGCCTTGAGCTCGGTAGAGTTCGACCCCACCGCATTGAACCAGGCCCCCAAGTGCTTCAGCTCGTAGCCACTTCTACACCCGCTCCGCGCGAGCGCTGCAATACTTTGCCTGACCAGCTGTCTGGGTCCCAAACACACCACCACATCTTGTTTTGACCTGTTCTGTCCATACTTACGTGTCGCCAATGCCTGATCCAAGCCAACGTCGTTCCTCTGGGAGCAGGCCACCACTTCCTCGGCCTTGCGGATATCTGGTGAAACCAAATGCGTCTTAAAGATGTCGTCCATGAAGCAGCCCAAGCTCGCGTCGATCGTCGGTAGGCGGGGGTCGAAGTCGATCTGCATCGCACCCGCCGTCGCCGCCTGGTCTACCAGGGCCCATTTCTGAACAGCTATGTGGTAATTGAACATGAAGAGCTCGGGCTCGGAGGTGTCACCCATGAAGCCCCCCGTGCCGCTATTGATCGACACCTCTTTGTCCGCGCCTGGGACGATCACCGTCAGCGCCTGCCTCCTCTGCTGAGAGATGGCCGTGACGAACTCCACATCCTCGTCCGAAACCTCGGTGGCCGCCGTCTCCAGACAGATGCGGACGCCATGCTCGATCTGCTGCTTGTCGCCGCAGCCGAAGGCGTTGGTGGCGTCGTAGCTCTTGTGCATCATTGGCTGGCCAGCGTTGTCCCTTCCATGCCACTATTCTCGTCGCCAGCATCAGGTGTTCGCGGCGGCGGCCCCTTGCGGCGAACGCCCACTCAGGCGGGCGGAAAGCCCCCCCTCTCAAGAGGCCGCCGCGCACCACTGCTCTCCACCAGCTGCACATACAATGCACGAGGCGACGGCCTCCTGGCCCTGGCTTCCCGTTCCTCTTGTCGGGGGCGAAGCCGTAGGACAAGGAGGCCTGCTGGGGAAGCTGTCGCACCCGTCGAACGTGTAGTACGAGTCTAAAAAGTCGCCGACAAGGTTCACCATATTGCTCCAGGTGGGTCAGAGGAGGAGGAGGACGAGGAGGAGGAGGAGGAGGAGGAGGAAGAGGAGGAGAGGAGGAGGAGGAGGAGGAGGAGGAGGAGGAGGAGGAGGGAGGAGGAGGAGGAGGGAGGAGGAGGAGGAGGAGGAGAGGAGGAGGAGGGAAGAGAAGAGAGAGAAGAGAAGGAGGTGGAGGAGGAGGAGGCCGAGGAGGACGACGCCAGTCCCGAAAGCATGGGGGGGGTGCAGACCCCCCTCACGTTCGATCGTGACGCTGACCCTGGGGGGGGGGCCGGGCAACGACCGGCTCCGAGCCAGAGCCTTACAACACGACCTCCACTCTTCGGGGCGAACTCTTGGGCCGGGGCCGACAGATCAACTGCGATCCTGGGTGACCAGCAGCACCGAGCGCGCCGGCTCCGCCGCGGCCACCGCCGGCACGCTCGCGGAGGGCCTCTGGGCTCGGGACGGGGGCGGAGCAGAGGCTCTGACCCCCGAGCCCGACGACGGGGACATCTGAGCGACGAAACGAATCGGGCCTTTCTGAGCGGCGGCTCCTCCTCCTCCTCCTCCTCCTCGCTCCTCCTCCTCCTCCTCCTCCCCTCCTCCCTCCTCCTCCTCCTCCCTCCTCCTCCTCCTCCTCCTCCTCCCCTCCTCCTCCTCCTCCTCTCCTCCTCCTCCTCCTCCTCCTCCTCCTCGAAGTCTGAGCCTCGCGAGGGCTGGGCCCCCGAGCCCGACGACGGGTACATCTGAGCGACGAGAAGAATCGGGCCTTTCTGAGCGGCGCGCACAGGGGGGGTAGGCGGCGGGGGGAGGGTTTCTTAGGAGGAGGCTGCTTCTTAGAAGGCGCCAGCCCTGCCTCTGCAGATGTGGCCCGCGCCTCCTGAGAGGCGGGAGTGCCTCCGAGGAGCCTCCCCCCTCCCCCTCTGCCTCCCTCTGCGCGTGGCCGACTTGCGCGAGATGGCATGGCGACCTTTCGCCAGGGCTTTCGCGGGCCGCCAGCGCGGCACCGCGTGGAGAAGAGGGCGTTTGTGCGCGACCTTGCGCGGGAAGCTCACGCGCCAAGCTCCGCACAACGGGCCCCGTTCTCTTGCGTCGCCCATCCGGTGCCCGCGGCCAAAACCGCCGCCCCCCGTGGGGCTCCCAGATGTGCGACGGCATGACTTCTTCAGTCCTGGCGTCTTCTCCTGGATGCTGGCCCTCACAGGGGGGCCGTTGTCCGAGCCCAGGGGCCATCAAAAGCGGATCCAGGGTGTCATGGCGGGTTTCTTTAGACCTATGCAAGTTGACTTCCATGTCTCATTGCACTGGCCTTGCAGACGTGTTTCAGCGGATTTTTGCGTGGATCTCTCAACGCAACACCCCGAAATTGTAGGCGAAAAACGAAATCAATTTCACGTAGATTTGGAGGGGTCTTCATTCCTGCCGAAAAAAATCCGCACGAACTTCCCTTCGAAATCCAAAACGAAATTCTCTGGGAAACTCCGGGCCCATGTTTATCGTCTTCCGAAACTCCGCCCTGCGGTGTAGGCGCCATGAATAATGGCGGTTTTCGCTGTACCTGTGCAAGTTGACTTCCATCTGGACGCCCGAAATGGGTACGAAAAACATGGGCACAATGCCCAACAACAAATGTTGTCCCAAACCAACAGCGGCCGGTGTTGGGCAGGCGGCCTTCTGTCTCAGATGGACACACGCCGCGGCGGCACCAACAGCGAGTCCTGTTCAAAATGAACACGAGCTGCTGTTGGGCATCGTACCCATTCTTTCCGTGCCCATGTCGGTCGTCCCGATTCCATGTCCCGCCCCTCCGCCGCCCCTTCAGGCAACACTGGGTCGAAAAAGCGTGCAAGCGAGCTCCGACCTGCGTGATGTCCGGCCTTCCTTGCGGGCCTCCCCATGCCCCCCCGCCCCCCACCACCGCCCCCTCCACGCAAGAAGAACTCCCAAAGTCTATGAGGATGGGGACGAACGAACCCGGTCGTGGCTACGAGAAACTTCCTGGGAGGGCAAAACGAACAGCCTTGACACCCAACACCCGATGATATGACCGTGTCAATAAGCGGCCCCTTCGAGCTCCAGACCCTTCCCCGGGGACAGACTTTCACCAACGCACCCCAGTCTTGATGGGTCCTGGCGGTTTCCGGAGGACGCGAAAGGGGCCGCTGAAGGACCGCAAGACCCGAAAACAGCCCCTGCTGATGAAAAATAAAGAAAAACGCACTGGCCTTAAAAAATACGCCGACCCTGTCGGCGTGTGCGAGACGCTGTCGTCGTCGTCGTCGTCATGATCGTCGTCGTCGTTGTCGTCGTTAACGTCATCGTCGACGTCGCCGTCGTTGTCGTCATCGTCGACGTGGTCGTCGTCGGGATCGAAATCGTCGTCGTCGTCGTCGATACAACGTCTTCAGTATGTGGCAGTCGTCGTCGTTCGATATGTGGTCGTCGCCGATTTCGATGAGTCGTCATCGTCGCGACCGCTGCCGTCGTCGTCGTCATCGTCATCGTCGTCCTCGTAACCGATGTCGTCGTCGTCGATACGTCGTCGTCGATACGTCGTCCTCATCGATACGTCGATACGTCGTCGTCGTCGTCATCGACACGTCGTCGTCGTCCATGCGTCGATGCATCGTCGTCGTCGACGATACGTCGTCGTCGTTGTAGTCGATACGTCGTCGTCGACGTCGATACGTCTTCGTCGATACGTCGTCGCCGATACATCGTCTTAGTCAATACGTGGATACGTCGTCGTGGATACGTCATCATCGTCGTCGTCGATACGTGGTCGTCGTCGGATTCGCTGCATCATCGTCGTCGTCGTCGTCATTACGTCGCCGACGGCGTCCTCGACACATCGTCGTTATCGCGTCGTCGATGCGCCGTCGTTCTCGCGTCGTCATCGATACGTCGTCGTTATCATCGTATTCGTCGTCGTCGCCGCCGCCGTCGTCGTCGTCGTCGTCCCCCCTCAGGGTCAGCGGCGCCAGCCGTAAGACCTTCGCACCCGCATCGCTGGATACCTTGGAGGCCCAAGAGAAATCCCAAGAGGGTCGAACGCACGCGGAGCCTGGAAGCCCGCGCCCGCCCGCCCGCTGCCCTCCAGGCCCACTCCTCCCCGACGCCGCCCCGCCCCGATCTCTGGCCACAACGGGCCCGCCCTCCCCCAAGATGAGGAGAAGAAAGCATAGAAGTTGGTCGGGCACGTCCTCCTACAGGCAGAATTTTGAAGAAACACGAAAACAACAACAACAACAACAACAACAACAACAATCATTTTACCCGAACGCGTGGTGTTCTCCCCAGTGCCAGGGTTTTCATACGACACCAGGCAATACCCCCACTTCGTGGGGGGGCATTACAAGCTCTACCAAATATCCAAACGACTCTTCGCGACCACCCAAACCCAGCTTCCCGCCCTATGACGTTGGGACACTTCACTTCGTGGCGTGCGGACGACCGTGGCTACTACACTGGCGTGGGGTACACACCCACAGAACTTGGTCACTTATTCGGGGCGCGCATGTGCCCAGCATGGTGACGTTCGGACACTTCACTTCGTGGCATGCGGACGACCGTGGCTATTATTCAGGGCCCCGCGGCCGACGACGACGGCGTGCGCGCGCGAAGAAAAAACGAATGTGTCCCGCATGGTATTATTTGACAGGGATGATGGCCCTGGCAGGTGCGCAACCGTTGTCGCAGAAGTTCGAAAAAGTTGCTCGCAAAAGCCCGTTTGACAGAAATGTTTAAAAAGTGTTGGGTTTCCTACGAATCCGCAAGAGCGCGCGGGATGAGATTTTGACATTTTTTTGTTGAAAAACCATTGGTTTTTTGATGTTTTTATGTTAAAATCGCTCCGAACACTAAGCTTTTGGAAGGATTTCGTCTTGCGCGCGCGAATGTCCACTTTACCTTATTTTTTGCAAGGGATTCTTGAAATTTGATTATATTAGAACAAGAAATGTCATTTTATAGTGTTTTTTGCAAGGGAAAGCGGGGGGGAACAAAACAACCGGATCTTGATCACATCGAATTACCTGAGGCTTCCTCACGAAAATGATGAAAATGTAGCTGCGGCCTAGGCGGCGCAGGGGGGGCGTGCACCAGGGGGCCCAACAATAATTATTCTTTAGAATAATAATGTTCAACAACAACAACAACAACAACAACAACAACAACAACAACAACAACAACAACAACAATCATTTTACCCTCATGCGCCATGCTTCCACATGACACATGCATCCATCTGGATAACACACCCCATCATGGGGGATTTTTCTGGCATGCGGGATCCGATATTCCCTCACCCAGATATCCCGCCCAAGAAGGTTTGGCCACCACCTCTTCCGAGGAACTTCAACATCCATAGCTCGGACGGCACATCGCCTTCGCAATCGCCTTGCGCATGCCCCGCATCTCAGAGGGAGAGGAAGAGGAAGAGGAGGGGGAGATGAGAGAGATAGGGAGGGGGAGGAGGAGAAGGGAGGGGGAGGAGGGGGAGGAAGGATGAGTAGTTGTAGTAGCAGCAGTTGATGATATTGTTGTTGCGGCTGTAGCACTAGTAGTAGTGGTAACGGTAGTAGTAGTCCAAGTAAGTAGAACTGGCTTGTGGCAGCCAAGCGTTCATAGCGACGTTGCTTTTTGATCCTCCTTTAATGTCTTCTCTCCCTATCCTTGAGACGCAGAAGTTTCAAAAAGTTGGATGGTTCAGCGCATCCAGGAAACCTATCGCTGGACCGGCCCAGATATGGTTCCAGAAGCGGCTCGGGAAGCTGCGCAGGCGCCAGAAGCAGAGAAGCACCACGTACGGGCGCCGGCTCGGGCGTCCGGCCCACAGCCGCTCCAGAATCGGCCCAGGACGGCTTCCCGGGCGCCGCAAGCATAAATTCAGCATTCTCGAAAGAAAAATGTGTATTGGAATGGCCTCTGTTCGGCGCGATCGGAACTGCCCGGGCGTCCGGCCCGGGAGCCGGGCCGGGTGCCGGCCGGGCCGGGTGCCGGCCCGAGCTCCGGAATCGGCCCGGACGGCCTCCCGGGCGCCGGAAGCAGAAATTCAGCATTTTCGAAAGAAAAATGTGTATTGGAATGGCCTTTTTTCGGCGCCGCCTCGGAACTCGATTTTCCGGCGCCCGGGCGCCGGCTCGGGCGCCGACCCGGGCGTCCGGCCCGGGAGCCGGGCCGGGTGCCGGCCCGAGCTCCGGAATCGGCCCGGACGGCTTCCCGGGCGCCGGAAGCAGAAATTCAGCATTTTCGAAAGAAAAATGTGTATTGGAATGGCCTTTTTTCGGCGCCGCCTCGGAACTCGATTTTCTGGCGCCCGGGCGCCGGCTCGGGCGCCGACCCGGGCGTCCGGCCCGGGAGCCGGGCCGGGTGCCGGCCCGAGCTCCGGAATCGGCCCGGACGGCCTCCCTCCCGGGCGCCGGAAGCAGAAATTCAGCATTCTCGAAAGAAAAATGTGTATTGGAATGGCCTTTTTTCGGCGCCGCCTCGGAACTCGATTTTCCGGCGCCCGGGCGCCGGCTCGGGCGCCGACCCGGGCGTCCGGCCCGGGAGCCGCTCTCGGCGGCGAGCAAGAGCACCGCGAGCAAGAGCACCGAGCCCGAGTAAAAAAGGAGGAAGTCTCGAGCCGGAGCGTCGTTGTTGTTGGGGGGCCGGTTTTGGCGGAACCCCAAAACGCCTGAGCGTGAGCCTCAATTTCAGAGGAAATGCGGCCGGCGCCTCGGCGAGAGCGCCAGGGCGAATATAGGGGGTCCAACAATAATAATTGCTTAGTAATTAAGGTTCAACAACAACAACAACAACAACAACAACAACAACAACAACAACAACAACAACAACAACAATCATTTTACCCGAACGCGTGGTGTTCTCCCCAGTGCCAGGGTTTTCATACGACACCAGGCAATACCCCCACTTCGTGGGGGGGCATTACAAGCTCTACCAAATATCCAAACGACTCTTCGCGACCACCCAAACCCAGCTTCCCGCCCTATGACGTTGGGACACTTCACTTCGTGGCGTGCGGACGACCGTGGCTACTACACTGGCGTGGGGTACACACCCACAGAACTTGGTCACTTATTCGGGGCGCGCATGTGCCCAGCATGGTGCAATTGTGCCATACAATACATAATACAGAGAGACGAATGTGTCCCGCATGGTATTATTTGACAGGGATGATGGCCCTGGCAGGTGCGCAACCGTTGTCGCAGAAGTTCGAAAAAGTTGCTCGCAAAAGCCCGTTTGACAGAAATGTTTAAAAAGTGTTGGTTTCCTACGAATCCGCAAGAGCGCGCGGGATGAGATTTTGACATTTTTTTGTTGAAAAACCATTGTTTTTTTATGTTTTTATGTTAAAATCGCTCCGAACACTAAGCTTTTGGAAGGATTTCGTCTTGCGCGCGCGAATGTCCACTTTACCTTATTTTTTGCAAGGGATTCTTGAAATTTGATTATATTTGAACAAGAAATGTAATTTTATAGTGTTTTTTGCAAGGGAAAACGGATTACAACAAAACAACCGGATCTTGATCAACCCGAATTACCTGAGGCTTCCTCACGAAAATGATGAAAATGTAGCTGCGGCCTAGGCGGCGCAGGGGGGGCGCGCACCAGGGGGCCCAACAATAATTATTCTTTAGAATTAATAATGTTCAACAACAACAAACACTTTACCCTCATGCGCCATGCTTCCACATGCCACATGCCTCCATCATGATAACAATCCCCATTTGGGGGGAATTGTTTCCCTGGCGCAGGGGGGTCCGATATACCCATACCGAGAACTGCCGCCCAAGGAAGTCTCGCGAACACCTCTTCCGAGGAACCTGAAACTACTACGCTTGGAAAGACAATCGCGTTCGAAATACCTTCGCCCGCGCCCTGCTTCGCGGAGGAGAAGGAGAAGAAGGAGAGGAGGATGAGGAGGACGACGGAGGGGGAGGAGCGAATATTGGGAAGGAGGGGGGGGGAGGGGGAGGGGGGGGAGGACCAAGGGAGAGGACGGGGACGAGGAGGAGACAAAAGGAAACGTGAGGGAAGACACAGGACGAGGAGAAGGAGGAGACGGCGGCGGCAACGGCGGCGGCGGCGACGACGACGACGACGAAGGCCGTTTGCGGAAACCGAAGCGAGAGCGTCGATCCTGAGTAAAAGGGAAGGAAATATCGAGCCGGAGCGTTGGGTTTCACAAGGCATCTGGAAGCCCCCCGGAGGCGATGCCGAAACGAGGGCCCCAGTCTTGCGCAAAAGGCAAAGAAGTATCGAACGGGATTGTTGTAGGGGGGGCGTTTGCGGAAGCCGAAGAGGGGAGCCGTAAAAAGGGAAGAAGTAGGGTTTCCACAGGGACTCTGGAAGCCCCCCAGAGGCGATGCCGAAACAAGGGCCCCCGTCTAGAGTAAACAGTGCGAAAGTCTCGAGCGAGAGCGCCGTTGTTGTAGGGGGGGGCGCTTGCGGAAGCCGAAGAGAGAGAGAGAGAAAGAGAGAGAGAGAGAGAGCCGATGATGAGTAAAAGGGGAGGAAGTATCGAGCCGGAGCGCCGGTCTGGTGGGGAAGCGGGCTCTCGGCGGCGAGCAAGAGCACCGGGCCTGAGTAAAAAAGGAGGAAGTATCGAGCCGGAGCGTTGTTGTTGTTGGGGGGCCGGTTTTGGCGCACCCCCGAAACGCCTGAGCGTGAGCCTCAATTTCAGAGGAAATGCAGCCGGCGCCTAGGCGAGAACGCCAAAGCGGATTTAAGGGGTCAAACAATCATAATTGTTTAGTCATTAAGGTTCAACAACAACAACAACAACAACAACAACAACAACAACAACAACAACAACAACAACAACAACAACAACAACAGCAGCAGCAGCAGCTGCAGCAGCAGCAGCAACAACAACAACAACAACAACAACAACAACAGCAAACACAACAACAACAACAACAACAACAACAACAACAACAACAAGGAACAACCGCGCGTGAGTGCCCCATGGTCCCAAACCTCGTTCCCCGCGTTCTTCCCGAAGGTGGAACCGCGCGTCTGTGCCCCATTGGCCGATTCGGAACCCCCCCCCAGCAACCAGCAACCAGCAACCAGCAAGCAGCAACCCGTTGGCCGAACATGGGCAGCCCCGCATGCGGGTATGCCGTGCCAGTTTCACGAGTGCAACCTAAAGAGCTCCAAGAGGGCCCCGCGGGGCAAACATCGCCCCAATTCCGGGATAAGCGCACACGTTTAGCATGCTCGCCGCATCGATCCGAAGAGCGTCCAAAATGGCCGACACAGGCCCCCAAACTGCCCCTAAGATGACCCCAGTGGGCCCCAAGACGGCCGAGCAAGCGCCCACTGGTGCCCAAGGGGACCCCCGAGATCGCCAGCGGGTTCCGCAGAGAAGCCCCCAGAGGCGCCAAGACGGCCCCCAGGAAGCTTCCCCCTAAAGGCCCCAGCACGCTTCGAAAGTGCGGGTAAGAGGACCCACAGAGGCCTCCCACGAGACCCCAACAAGTATCCAAGAGGCCTCTGGCCCACAACCCAGGCATGGAGGCGGAATAAGCCGAAGGCCACTACATATCCGCCGCCCCCTGCTTGCAGGGGTGCACGGCGTGCTGGATGTTTCAGGTTTTGGTTTTGGTTCATTTTCCAAAAGAACTCCCCAGTGGGCTCCGGCAGAACCCGCCGGCCACCCGGAAGGCCCCCAAACGTGCTCAACGACCGGAAAAAATCCTCCAAAAAACGGCCGTTTCGCTCGGGACATCCTCAAAAAATCGCGAAGATGGCCCAAGATGGCCTCCAAGTCCGCCCGAGATGGTCCAAGACGGCCTCCAAAACGGCCCAAGAGAGTCCAAGACGGCCCAAGACGGCCCAAGAGGCCCCCCAGAGGCCTCCCAGACGGCCCAAGAGGCCTCCAAGAGGTCCTCCAGGAGAGTCCGAAGAGGCCAAAATCATTGATTTGTCCTTGGTTTTTGAAGGATTCTGGCATTTGCGCCTTTTCGGCTCTCCGACGGCTCGAGACGGCCCAAGAAGCCCCCAAGATCGCCCAAGAGGCCCCCAAGAGAGCCCCATGATGGCCCAAGTGGCCTCCAAGATGGCCCCTAGAGGGCCCCAAGAGGGCCCAAGAGGCCTCCAACACGCCCAAGATGGCCTCCAAGACGCCCAAGATGGCCTCCAAGACGGCCCTGGAGCATTCCAAGCGGGCCCCAAGTCGGCCCATAGAGGCCCCCCAAACGGCTTCCGACGGCTTCAGACGTGCCAGGAACCCACCAAGATGGCCGAAGTTGGCTCGAAGCTGGCCCGAGACGGCCCAAAAAGCCCCAAAGATCGCCCAAAGCTTGCCCAAGAGGCCTCCAAGACGGCCAAGATGACCTTCAAGATGCCCACGTGTTCCCCGAAGGCTTTCCAAACCGATTCGGGGAACACGTGGTCCGATAGCTTGGCAGGTCTGGCCTCAACGTTCGGCCACATAGGCGCTTCCAAAAAGGCAGGGGGCGGCGGTGATTCGCCGTAGGCGTCTTCGATGAATCGCCATGACAATCCTCCTCTTCCTCCTCCTGTTCCTCCTCGGATTCCTGATCCCGCTCGTCCCCCTTGCCCGCGTCAATCCTGCTCCTCCTCCTCCTCCTCCTCCTCCTCCTCCTCCTCCTCCTCCTCCTCCTCCTCCTCCTCCTCCTCCTCCTCCTCCTCCTCCGTCCTCTCCTCCTCCTCCTCCTCCTCCTACTCCTCCTCCTCCCCCTCATCGTCATCATCATCACCCTCGTCCTCATGAAGCCTCCACCTCTCCCCCTGGTGCCCCTCCTCATGCTCCTTACTATCCCAGTCGTCCCACGCTCCTCCTCCTCGTCCTGGAGGAGGACGAGGCTCAGAACCTCTCAGAGGCTCCAGAACCTCTCAGAACCTCTCAGAACCCCTCAGAGGCTCAGAACCTCTCAGAGAAGCTCCAGAACCTCTCAGAACCTCTCAGAGGCTCAGAACCTCTCAGAGGCTCCAGAACCGTCCAGAACCTCTCAGAGGCTCCAGAACCTCTCAGAACCTCTCAGAGGCTCCAGAACCTCTCGGAGGCTCCAGAACCGTCCAGAACCTCTCAGAGTTTCTCAGAACCTCTCAGAGGCTCCAGAAACTCGGAGAACCTCTCAGAACCTCTCAGAGGCTCCAGAAACTCTCAGAACTTCTCAGAACCTCTGAGAACTTCTCAGAACCTCTCAGAACCTCTGAGAACTTCTCAGAACCTCTCAGAGGCTCCAAAATGGTTGGGATCTCACCCGTCCCACGTGTCCTTGATGGTTGTGATCTGAACCGTCCGGTTGGGATCTGAACCGACCGGTTGTTATCTGGACCTTTCTCGCAGCCCCTCGCTGCCCCCCCCCCCCTGTGTCGCCCCCCCCCCCTCCCTTGCACGCACGCGCCCCCCAGGCGCCCCCACACCCCGAGGCCAGTCCGGCGCGTGATCGCTCCGACGTGTAGTTTTGGGTCGGGCACGTCCCCCTACAGGAGGATCTTGAACGAAACGTCAAAAAATACCCAAAACTATACAAGAAATGTTCAAAAAATATACAAGAAATGTTCAAAATATCAGGAGCATTCTGAACGAAACATCACATAATACCCAAAAATACGCAAGTAATGTACCAAAAATAGTCCCCAGGCTATTTTTTCAATGAATTTGAATATTCCCCCTGTAGAGGGACACGCCCGACTCAAGTGTAGTTTCGGAGGTCGGAACAGGGTATGGCAGAAAGGGGCCTGGTGCCATTCATGGAAATGGCGCTGTGATCTACGACAGGCAACCTCGCCAGATTCAGCAGCGGCGCAACACCCCTTTAAACCACACCCCCTCGGGGATCTTCTGACCCGGGTCAATCCAGACCCGGATCAGTCGGGCCTTGCAAGGTCCTGCAAGATGCTGCGCCCAAATCCGGGTCCGTGCGACCCTGGCCCTGCAGAATCCTGCAAGATCCTGCACCCACACCCGGGTCAGTGCGACCCTGGCCCTGCAGGATCCTGCAACATCCGGCGCCCTGGCTGACCGCCGTTTGCATTGACCCCCGTCTCGTGAGCCCCGACCGAAAAGTCACTCCAGCGAGGGCAACTCTTACGTGTAGTTTCGGAAGTCGGAGCAGGGGGTATGGCATAAAGAGGCCTGGTGCCAGTCGTGGAAATTGCGCTGTGATCTACGACTGGCAACCTCGCCAGATTCAGCAGCGGCGCAACACCCCTTTAAACCACACCCCCTCGGGATCTTCTGACCCGGGTCAATCCAGACCCGGATCAGTCGGGCCTTGCAAGATCCTGCAAGATGCTGCGCCCAAACCCGGGTCAGTGCGACCCCGGCCCTGCAGGATCCTTCAGGATCCTGCACCCACACCTGGGTCAGTGCGCCCCTGGCCCTGCAGGATCCTGCAACATCCGGCGCCCGGGCTGACCGCCGTTTGCAGTGACCCACGTCTCTTGAGCCCCGACCCCCTCTCCCTAGACGAGCGCGTTCCACTACTCGCAAAGTGCCTGCTCGGAAATGACCTGGACCCGCCGGGGGGGGACCCACGAGAAAAATCACATCGAATCAGACACGTGCTTCTCGGGCGATTGCGAGCAGGCATTCTGCGAGTAGTGGAACGCGCTCGGTGATTCCCTGCCTCCACAGTGGCTGGTGGCGGCCAAGAAGGGAGCGTCCAACAGGGGGCGGTGGGGCACAAATCAATCATGGCCCGCGGCATCTGCGCGGCCCCGGGGGGGGGCCCAGGGACGTGATGAAACAAGAAGAGGCACCACGAGATCTGGGGAGATACCATGGCCCCCGCCATGATATCCAGAGATCCGATGTCGTGATTTTTTCAGTACGGGGTCCCCGGAAGTCTCGGCCCATTACCCAGGACCGGTGTTTCATCCTGAGCCGTTTTTTGACGCTCCCGAGGGCCGGCGAGGGCCCCTGGGGGCCGAAATTTGCGAAAATCCTACGTCCTGATTTCTTCAATGCGCTGGATCTCTGGGCATTCACCCCCTCTTTGCCGCCCCCGACAAGAACGGCCCGAGAAGCCCACCAGACTGGGCCCAAGACGGCCCCCCGAGGGCCCAGAGGCGGCCCCCGAGGGCCCCAAGGCACACCAAGAGGTCCCCAAGACGGCCAAGAGAGAGACCCGCGAGAGAGCCCCAGGAGGGGGAAACCCCGAGGAACCCCTCGAGAGAGCCCCAAGAGGGGGAAACCCCGAGGAACCCCGAGGAAACCCCGAGAAACCCCGAGGAACCCCCCGGGAGCCCTCCCCCACAAGATGGCCCCCACAAGATGGCCCCTTTTATGCCGCCCCCGAAACATCGTCGAGGCCTGTGCGGGCCGGCCGCGGTGCTGCCGGGCGGCCCCGGCATGGCCGCCCGCCGGCGGGCGCGGCCCGCAGGGGCCGCGCGAGGCGCTCGGCCCGCCGCGCGGCGGGCGCGGCCGGCGGCTCGGCGGGCGCGGCCGGCGGCTCCCGTAAAGGAAAGAGAGCTATGCACAGGAGGAGGAGGAGGAGGAGGCGGAGGAAGACGAGGAGGAGGCGGAGGAAGACGAGGAGGCGGAGGAGGAGGAGGAGGAGGAGGCGGAGGAAGACGAGGCGGAGGCGGAGGAAGACGAGGAGGAGGAGGAGGAGGAGGAGGAGGAGGAGGAGGAAGACGAGGAGGCGGAGGAGGCGGAGGAGGCGGAGGAAGACGAGGAGGAGGCGGAGGAAGACGAGGAGGAGGAGGAGGCGAACTATGCACATACACCGTTTCTGGCCAGGCCCATCCTGAGCCCAGGATCGGTGCATGCGCCCTCTCACCTTGGCCCCGGGAAGGTAGATGCACCGATCCTGGGTCAGGGATGGGCGTTGTCAGGATCGGTGCATGTGCATGGTTCTCTTCCGCCGACTCTCGGGCCCCGTGGCGCCGCGGCCGCCCGTCGGCGCCGCGCCGCCGCGGCGGCCGAGGTGGACGTCGTCGTCGAGGCGGGCGTCGTCGTCGTCGTCGTCGTCGTCGCCCGCGAGCGGGAGGAGGAGGAGGAGGAGGAGGAGGAGGAGGAGGAGGAGGAGGAGGAGGAGGAGGAGAACGAGGAGGAGCAGGATGGATGGAAGGAGGGCGAGGAGGAGGAGAAGGAATTGCGGAATTCCTGCTGGCGGGACTCCTGAGTGCAAGCTCAGACACGACTCAAACAATCAGACTCCTGTGAATGTCATACATATTTCGACGGCGGGAGCGATCGCCAGTCTGCTCAAATTCGGCTGACCCCGCTGACCGGGGTGCGGAGGGCAAGCACTGCAGAGCTTCACAAGGGCTCCCACCCAGAAACTTCCGCTGGGGAAGCACATGACGCCCTTGTGGTAGAAGACCCTAAACAGCTTTACACTGTTACGACGGGGGCCACGATAGGGGGTCGCGATTGGGGACAACGATGGGGGAATCGAGATAGGGGCAGGGATAGGGATAGGGATAGGGGTAGGGGTATAGGGCTAAGGATGTAGTGATACTGATAGGGATGCGGACAGGGATAGGGGTAGGATTCTAGGATATGGATAAGGATAAAAGGGATAGGGGCAGAGGGATAGGGATAGGGATAGGTATTGGGATAGAGATGGGGATACGGATACAGATACGGCTATGGATATGGGTAGGGATAAAGAGGATGGGAGACAACGGGAAGCAGTGGGAGACGGCGGGAGACGACGGGAGAACAGCGGGGTGGAGATTGGGTTGGGGTTGGAGAGAGAGATACGGATACGGGCAGGGGCACAGAGAGGAACACAATCGTAGACGCTGGGGGACAGCTGGCGGCATTGGGAGACGAGGGGAGGCAACGGGAGGCAGTGGAAAACAACGGCAGACTCGAAAGCTGGCTTCCCGGAATGAGGCGCGGCACGCGAAACAGTCAACGGGCTCCTTCCCAGAAGGACGAAGACAACTTCCCGGAGGTCGATTTTAGCAGCCACGGTCGGGGATCTTCTGACCCAGGTCAATCCAGACCCGGGTCAGCAGGAAATCAAAAACTGCAATGCAGGATAACAAAAAAAAAAAAAAATGCAACGCAGGTCTTCGCAAACCCAGGTCAGCCAATATGTGCGGCCGCCTCGCGGCCACGAGCGGCTCGCTAGCCCGAGTCAGCCAGAGGGGGTCTTCGCAGGATCCTGCAGGATCCAGTGCCGTGGCTGACCCCCGTTTGCATTGACCTCCGTCTCAAGGCTCCCGACACGGATTTAGCAGCCCTTGCCCGGCTTCCGACAGACAACGGGAGACCGTGGAGAAGAATGGGAGACAACGCCGCCCGACCGACTCCAGATCCGGCAGCGCACCCACTGGCTTCCTATAAGATGTACGTCTCCCATTGGGTCGGGCGTGTCCCCCTGCAGGCGCATGTTGGACGAAAAATATAGAAAATACCCCCCAAAAAATACACCGAAACTAATCAAAAAATAATTTACAAAATGGTCCCCTGACTATTTTTTACCACTTTTGAATTTTCCTCCTGTAGAGGGACATGCCCGACTTCCACAAACCACTCTTGCACACTTTCTGCGCAGGCGGCTGGGCAGAGCAGCTGAGCCGGCCGAAGAGCTGACCAAACGGGGGCATCGCTGCAGCTAATGGTGCCCCAGCACCTTTACGCGGGGCTGGACCTAAACGTTTTTCTTTATCGTTTTGTGCTCGTTTCGTTGCTCGTTTTGCTCGACCTGTTTTCCTGTACCTTCTCTGCCATTGCGAATATCAGCCAGCGTTGACTCCAAATAGGTAGATGGACAGAAGAAGAGCGAGAGAAGGAGAAGACGAGGAGAGGACGGGAGGAGAGGAAGCCAAGCATGAGGGGGGTGCCATTGGAAATAAGGGGGGTTGCAATTGGCAAAAGGGGGGGTGAGGGGGGGGGGGCATTGGAAATCAGGTTGGGGGCCATTGGAAAAAGGGGGGTTCTTAAGACCAATTACTTATGATGAGCTAGGACTCCTATAGGGCAAGCAAATTTGGAGAACTATGTTTGAGCATTTCTCCTGTAGAGGGACACGCCCGACTTAAATTGTGCCCCGGCACCCTCACACGGGGCTGGACCTAAGCGTTGTTTTTTCTATCGTTTTGTGCTCGTTTCGTTGTTCGCGTTGCTCCACCTGTTTTTCTGTGCACTCCCTGCCAAAACGAAGAGCAAAACACGGCCGAGGTCCAGCAGAACGGCGTTCAGGTCCAGCCCTGAAGGCCCTTGCACACAAGCTGCGGCATTGAGGGATGAAAAAACGACCCTACCCTGGGTTACAAGTGCGTGGTCTGTAAACCTCCTGGGAACCCCCAAAGCCTAGAGCCGCCAGGACGCGGCACATCACGCAGGGTTTACCCTCTCAGCCCACAGGAGTTTCAGCGCACAGCGCCTCGTAAACCAGGGTAGGGGCATTTTTGTATGCCTTTGACTCAGGGAAGCACCCCAGGGGACGAAGCGGTCGGGGCCTTCCTGTGGCCGCGGACTTGAGAAAACAGTGGGCTCGCGGAGCCGAGGGGTCTGCGGCGCACTGCGGCGACGATGGGACAGCCAGAGGGCGAGCGGAGGGAAGGGGACAGGAGTAGAGGCATCCTGCTCCTCCTCCTGCTCCTCCTCCTCCTCCCCATCCTCCTCCTCCTCCTCCTCCTCCTCCTCCTCCTCCTCCCCTCCTCCTCCTCCTCCCTCCTCCTCATCCTCCTCGTCCTCCTCCGCCTCCTCCTCCTCCTCCTCCTCCTCCTCCTCCTCCGCCTCCTCCTCGTCTTCCTCCGCCTCCTCCTCCTCCTCCTCCTCCTCCTCCTCCCCGGGAGGCCACGGGAGGCAACGGGAGGCAACAACAGTCCACGGGAAAACACCGCGAGGCAACAGGACGCAACGGAAGATAGAAATGGACATAACGGGAGACAACAGTCCACGGGACAACATTACACAACGTCACCCGACGATTCTGGAGCCAGCAACGCACCTGTGCACCAGTTTCTCAGAAAGCTTAGACTGAACCCGTACAGAGACAAGCCGGTCAGGGAAGCAACACACCTCGGTACACCATAAAGGCGTGTGCGGGCTCACAAAACTGGGCACTCGGACGCAGGATCCCCGAGAGCCCGGCTGAGCTCCACGGCACGATCCCAGCGGAGGACCCACCCCTGCAGCGGGACACGGCGCCGCGGAGCGGTGACGAGCTCCGGGCCAGAACTTATCCAAGCGATCGTCACAGCGGGAGATCATTCGCGGCAAAACATGCGTTTAGGGGACACAACGACCTTGACCAACGCATGGCCTTCGTCCAGAAGGCGGCCGCGTCTCTGACCCACACAAGACACGATATCGTTATTATTATGTTGCTCTCGGCCTAGACGAGCTTCACGACCACAGCCCCAAGTCAACGACAGATGACGACTGATCGCAAGAAGCCACGTCAACGCGAGGAGGCAGCTGAAGCCCACCTGCTCCACAGCACGAATCAGCGTAGGATGTAGAGCCCCCCCATGCCGCCGCTGCCCCAGCAAACAGATCAGCAACAGCATTGGCCACGAGTCTATGAGGGAGAGAATGTTCGTCACAGTCTGGCGGCGTGTGGGATGACTAGGAGGAGGAGGAGGAGGCAGAGAAGGAGAAGGCGGCGGAGGAAGAGGAAGAGGAAGAGGAGGAGGAGGAGGAGGAGGAGGAGGAGGATAAGATGCTCGTCAAAGTCTGGCGGCGTGTGGGATGGCTTTTGACGCAGACTTTATGATCACACCTGTGGCCAGGCGGGGAGTCCGTCCCAGATCCATCGCCACAGGTCCCGCATCGCAACGCCGTCGACGCTGGCGCCAACGCGGCTGAGGGCGCTCACGATTGGGCAGAGATCGGTAAACACGCGCACACCTCCAAGTCTGCACCAAAAAAAAAAGATGCGCGGACAAGCAACGAAATGAGCCAGGAGTGACCCCAATCAGGGGCAAGCATCATCATCATACTGCGTGGGCACACTACGTGGCGTCGTCTGGCGCTGCCTGGCATTGCGCAGCACTGCCTGGCACTGCCTGGCATTGCTTGGCATTGTTTCGTATAGTGCTGGGCAGATTGAGTGGCATTGTTTGGCACTGCTTGGCATTGAGTGCCTTTGAGTGGCACTGGTTCGCTTTGCTTTGCATCGAAATGCATTGCTTGGCATCGAGTGGCGAGAAGGCAAGGGACCAAGACCAAGGAACACACGAACCAAGTAACCAGGGAACAAAGGCCATGGAACCGAGGAACCAAGACCAAGGAACCAAGGAACGAACCAAGGAACCAAGGAACCAAGGAACCAAGGAACCAAGGAACCACGGTCAAGAAACTTAAGGAAGACAGCAAGAAACCAAGACCAAGGAACCAAAGAACCAAGACCAGGGAACCCCGACGAACGCCAGTCGGCGCAGGCCCAGCTCCCACTGGGTCTTCAAAAACAAATGAACATGGCGCGACCCTCAATTAGGGGAACGCCTATTGCATCGGCGCACCGCTGGGCGTTTCGCTTGGCACTGCTTGGCATTGCTTGGCATTGCTTGGCATTGCTTAGCATTCCTTGGCACTGCTTGGCACTGCTTGGCACTGCTTGGCATTGCTTGGCATTGCTTGGCATTGCTTGGCACTGCCTGGCATTGGTTGGTACTGCTTGGCATTGCTTGGCATTGCTTGGCATTGTTTGGCATTGCTTGATATTGTTTGGCACTGGCTGGCATTGATTGGCATTGCTTGGCATTGCTTGGCATTGCTTAACCAAACATTGGTTGACATTGCTTGGCATTGCTTGGCATTGCTTGGCATTGCTTGGCATTGGTTGGCATTGCTTGGCATTGCTTGGCATTGCTTGGCATTGCTTGGCATGGGTTGGCATTGCTTGGCATTGCTTGGCATTGCTTGCCCGAAGAACCTGGGGAACCCGACGAACCTCCGAAGAAGGGGCAACGTAACAATAGGAGGCACCGGGGGCGGGGAACCCGAGGAACCCGAGAAACCCGAGGAACCTCCGAGCAACGGGCAAAGTAACAGTGGGAGGCACCAACCTTAAACCAAATAAGAACCCCTTAGGCAAGCCTCATTGGGCATTAAGAACCTATTAAACAAAACCTCATTGGAGACAAGTCCTGCCGAACACCTCAAACTACGACAGACTCGACAGGGAGCCTCTTCCAATAACTGAGACGGCCTGGGGCCCATGCGCCGACCACCATGTCCCCGTTAGGGAGGAAGATTGCATCGTGTGGGTGTTTGGTCCCCTCCTCAGCGAGGAGCTGCGAGACATTCACAACGGAGATCACCTTGTCGCCCCTGTCCAGGACAGACACTGGGCCAGAAAGGTCGGGAACTATGGCTCGGCCCTCCTGTTCTGGATAGGTGCGGATGTTGCATGGCAGAGCGCCTGCGCCCATAGACGGGCGCAAGTCAACCGTAGACTTGTACTCGAATTTGTCAGGGGACTTGGGGTCGACCTCGTAGTACTCAACGCGACTGTTGGCGCGGTCGCTTACGCCAATCTGCTGGTGGCGAGGATCCCACGTGCAGCCATGGTTCGTTGAAAATCTGCCGTGCTGGTCCCGACCGCCCTTGCCACCGTAGGTCGTATTCATGAATGTGCCGTTAATACTGAAGACATACACATTATTGCTGCCATAACCGTCGCAAAGGTAAACGAACTCACTGTCTGGAACAACAGCGAACCACGTGGGACGATACGGCAGCTTGGGATCCTGGCCGAAATTGCCCTTGACCTGCCACACGATGGTACCATCGAGGAGTGTTTTAGTCAATTTCTGGTCATTGTTGGCATGGTAGAGGTAGGGAACGCCCTGTTCGACGGCGAGCTGAAGACCATGAGGGGTGCCCGAGCATAGCTCGGAGCCACCGCCAGTCATGAACTCTCCGCCCGTGCCGTCAGGTCTCCACCGAATCAAACAGTTCAGGTCAGTTTTTCCATCGTTCTCGTACGTCAGGTAGATGTTGTTGTCTCCGTCGGTGACCAGACCGTGGCAGTTCACGTAGTTGGCGCCAGCAGGAGGCTGCAGAAGATCTGGCATGTACTGGTACTTGAAAGCGCCATAGCCTCCAACAATAGGATCAGCGGCCAAAGCAGTGGCGACACACAGCGCAGAAGCGACCTTCGACATCTCGTGAGGAGTGCACACTGTGCACACCGTGAGGGTTACAAATGAGTCGCCTCTGAAATCCGCCGACCCTGTCGGCGTGTGTGAGGGGCTTGTCCGTTCAAGTCGTCATCTCCGTCATTCGTTGGTCGTCGTCTCTGTCGTCCCCTTTCCCTGCCTCCCCCCGTTCCCTGGGCTCGTCGAAGCTCCCCCCTTTCCCAGGGACCTCCTCAGCGCGCCAGCCAAGCCGAAAATAAGCAACGTCGTAATCGAGTCGAAGGGAAGCCCCTTCCCTTCGATCCCTCCCCCGTCGGGGGGGGGGAGGGTGGTCCCGGGGGTGGGGGGGGGTCAGACGCCCCGGGGGGGTGTCAGATACGACGCCCCCCTGGGAGTCCCGGAGCCCAAAAAAGCCCCAAGACGGGCCAAGAGTGCCCCAAGAGGCCCCAAAGACAGTCCAAGAGAACCCCGAATGGCCGAACGATCTGTCCAAGACGCCTTGACGGCCTCCAGACGGCCCAAGAGGCCTGCAAAGCGCCCCTAAGAGCCCTCCAGGTGCTTTCCCACGAGCCCCCAAAGGCAAAATCCATGGATTTCACATACGTTTTTGAAAGATTTTGGCGTTCTTGCCTCTTCCGCTTCCCGACGCACCAAGACGGCCCAAGAGGCCCCCAAGATCGCCCCGAGACGGCCCAAGAGGCCCCCAAGGCCGAAGAGGGCCCCAACACGGCCCAAGACGCCTCCAAGACGGCCCAAGAGGCCCCCAAGACGGCTCCAGGAGAGTGCCCAGACGGGGGACCCGAACGGACATTTCGAGCTCTCAGCCCCAAGAGGCCCCCAAGAGGCCCCGAAGAAGCCCCAATAGGCCCCAAGAGGCTCCCAAGGGGCCCCCAAACTGCCCCAAGACAGCCCAGGAGAGCTCCAAATTGCCCGGGAGGCCTCCAAGAGTGCCTCGAGACGGCGCAAGAGGAGCCCTGGACGGCCCAAGACGGCCTCAGGGGAGCCACAGGCTGTCCCAAGAAAGCCGTTTCCCCTCTCCTCCTCCTCCTCCTCCTCCTCCTCCTCCTCCTCCTCCTCCTCCTCCTCCTCCTCCTCCTCCTCCTCCTCCTCCTCCTCCTCCTCCTCCTCCTCCTCCTCCTCCTCCTCCTCCTCCCTCCTCCCTCCTCCTCTCCTCCTCCTCCTCCTCTCTCCTCCTCCTCCTCCTCCTCCTCCTCCTCCTCCTCCTCCTCCTCCTCCTCCCCCCCCCCCTCTGCTCCCCCTCCTCCTGCTCTCCTCTGCCTCCTTCTCCTCCTCTTGCTTCTCCTCCACATCCTTCTCCCCCCTCCTCCTCTCTCATCCACCTCCTCCACCCTGCACCCCCCTCGTTTTCATCTTGGTCGCTCTCAGGGTCGGCGGCAACGGCCGTAAGGCCTTCGCAATAAAAAAACAGATGCTCGAGCCGAACTGACTTGAGCCACAGTGGCTACGGACCAATACAGCCGGACCCAGGCCAGAGGAACACCCTGCAAGAGCAGGAGACCCCTCCCCAGGCCAAAACGCACAGAACATCCAGGGGTGCCCTCCCCAGGACGCACGAGACCCTCCAACAAGCACGAAGAACACCATGGTAGCCTCCCCGAACCGACCTCCAAATTTACGCCTCGGTCCGACTGCAGTACAGGGCAGTTTTTTTTATACATAGGATTTTCAAAAACATAGGATGTTTAATACATGATTAATGTATGAGTGAATTTATGCATGAACCCATCGTTGTTTTAATGCTAAACCCTGCATTCAGAATACATGATCCGCACGCGGAGCATGTAATAATCGGCGGTGGACAAACCTCCCTTTAGTAAACATCCCCGTAGTGAAACGGCCTGGGACTGAAACCGACGGACCTGGACCCGCAAAAATGACGGCCGCGACGCCCTCTCGCGAACCGAAAACGACCAATTCCTTAATCGACGTGTCAGGGTAGGAGGTCTGTCCACCCCCGAAATAAAAACGGCACTGTATGGATCATGATCTGCAGGATCGCGCACAGCTCGGCCGGCGGAGGGCCTCGCACACCAGGCCCGACCGGGAGGGGGGGGAAGGCGCAAGAGAGCACGCCGTGCACTCCAGGAGAGCCTGGGCAGCTCCTCCTCCTCCTCCTCCTCCTCCTCCTCCTTCTCCTCCTCCTCTTCCTCCTCCTCCTCCGTCTCATCGCTCCTCCTCCTCCTCCTCCTCCTCCTCCTCTTCCTCCTCCTCCTCCTCTTCCTCCTCCTCCTCCTCCTCCTCGCTCCTCGCTCCTCGTTCCTCGCTCCTCCAGTTTCTTCTTCCTCCTCGCTGGACCAGCGCCCCACCAAGTCGCCGAGGGCGCCAGTCCGAGGCACGCTCGCCTCCTGATCCATCGGGCCCATGGATGCCCCAGAGACCTTGGCCCCATTCTGGACCGCCTCCAAAAAAATACCCCAGGCACACACGTCAGGCTCAGCATCAGGGAGGGCGTCCGTGGTCTGGCCTCGACAGGCATCGGATCCTAACTCTCGGTCTCCTGGGATCCTTCTCCGGCATCTTCAAGAAACTTCACTATTGAGTTGATGGCATGGTCATAAAAATGACAATTATCGCGACGGTCCTAGGAGCGATGGAATGGGGTCTCCGGTCAAACGCCACACCAATCAGAAACCCCAGAGCTATCCTACCCAGATTCTCGTAGTGGCATCTCGGGCCACTGCCCACCGGTGAGAAGGCTGCGGAGAAGGGCGGAGAATTCCCCATCCCCTTGCATATGAAGGAATGTAAGGAGCAAAACTCTGTACACCGGCGGTTTTTTCCGGCCCCGCACTAGAATTCGCACAGGAAAGCGGATCCTGGTGTAGACGGGATCCTGTTGTATAGATTTTTCGCTGTCCCCGGGAAAACGGGGAAAACTGTATGCACCACACCACCCCGACGTCGTCCCCGACCCTCCAGAAAACCTGGGATTGAAAAACAACCCGCCACTGGTCATGTGTATGCTCCCGTTTCCGACAGACGGTCAAGTCAACTCTACCTGGCAAGCCTTGGCCACGAAAATTGTCAGAGGCACACTGCCACAGCTGTCAAGCTACAGCGAGATAGCAAGAGGGCCTCAAGAGGATCCCAGAGAGGGCCTCAAAGGCGAAAAACAATGATTTTCCATCAGGTATTGGACGATGTTTGCGTTCTCGTTTTCGGGCTTGGAGACTCCAAAATCGGCCCGAGAAGCCTACCAGACCAGGCCCAAGACGGCCCCCGAGGGCCCAGAGGCGGCTCTTGAGGGTCCTAAGACAAACCAAGAAGTCCCCAAGACGGCCAAGAAAGACCCTCGAGAGAGCCCCAAGAGGGGGAACCCCCAGGAACACCGGGAGCCCTCCCCCACAAGATGGCCCCAAGACACCAAACATGCCCCTAAGAGGCCCCCAAGAAGCTCCCAAGAGCCCCCCAACGCCCCCAGCAGCCTTGAAAAGGCTCCAAGGTGTCGCCCCCGTAGGCCCCGAAGATACCCCCAGGAAGCCCGCAGCAGACGCGGAGGAAGAGGCCGCATCAGCAACAACTGCACGCAAGCCGCACGACGAAAAGATTGTGAAACCGCACATACCCAGACCCCCGACGACGTGTTTTTTCACGACGTCGACCCCCAGAGGTCTGGACCCCTTCCCCGGGACCGGCTTTTCGTCCTGAGTCGTTTCCCGAGCCCCAGTAGGGGTCCCTGGAAGCCGAAAGAAAAAATCCAGCCAAGATTATTTCACAACGCGAGGAGATCTGGATATCGTCTTCTGGGGGTCGGCGAAAGGGTGCAAAACTGTTGAGCAGACAGCATGCCGAAGGAAAACCTTGAAGTGGCCCTCGCCAGGCTGCGCGACGACCAGTCAATGGGAGCCCCACGGCAATGGGGGACTCGGCGGGAACCGAGGGCAAGGAAGGAGGAGGAAGCAGGACGGGGGGGGAGGAGGAGGAGGAGGAGGAGGAGGAGGAGGAGGAGGAGGAGGAGGAGGAGGAGGAGGCGGAGGAGGAGGAGAGGAGGAGAGAGAGGAGGAGGAAGAGGCGGAGGAGAAGGAGGAGGAGGAAGAGGAGGAGAGCAAGAAGCGGGGTGGGAATGAGGGAGGAGGGGGGGGGAGCAGGAGGAGGAGGGGAGGTGGGGAGGTGGGGAGGTGGGGAGGAGGAGGAGAAGAAGGAGGAGGAGGAGGAGGAGGCGAAGGAAGGAGGAGGAAGGAGGAAACGGGGAGGAGGAGGAGAGGAGGAGGAGGAGGAGGAGGAGAAGGAGGAGGAGGAGGAAGAGGAGGAGGAGGAGGAAGGAGGAGGAGCAAGAAGAGGGGTGTGGATGAGGAGGAGGGGGGGAGAAGGAGGAGGAGGGGAAGAGGGCAGGTGGGGAGGCGGGGAGGAGGTGGAGGAGGAGGAGGAGGGCGCCGCCGCCGTCGACGTCGTCAAGGTCGACGTCAAGGTCCTCGTCGTCGCCCGCGAGGTGGAGGAGGAGAAGCAAGAGGAGGAGGAGGAGGAGGAGGAGAAGGAGGAGAAACAGGAGGAGAAGCACGGGGAGCAGGAGGGCGAGGACGACAAGAGACGATCAGAAGGACGAAGAAGAGCAGGAAGAGGAAGGAGGCCGGAGAAGCAGGAGGATGAGAGGGAGGAGGAGGGAGAAGGAGAAGGAGGACCAGCGTAAACCCAAGACTCCCCGACGATGTTGGAATGAACCCTCCCTCCAAGTTCCCTCATCATAAGCCCCTACAAAGAAACTGCTCCATTGGGAGACAACCGTTAGAAGATCCTGAAGCGTGCCAAAACGCCATTGTCGGGGCCCAAACACCACGAATCAACCTGACTGTTGCGTCTTGGCAACCCTGAATCGTGCCAGAACGCCATTCCTGCGACTTCAACACCGCGGATCAACGCAATTGTTGCGCCCTGACAGTCCTGAACTGTTCCAAAAACACGGTGTCTGCCACGCTGACCATGGGAATCCGCGAAACTCTTCCACATGTTGAAAACAATATGCACGGCGCTGGCTCGAAAGCCACATTTTGAAGAGGAACCGCCCTCAATCCGCAAAAATATTCCAATATGTTTAAACAAATATGCGCGGCGCTAGACCGAGAACCACATGTGGAAAACGGCCCGCCATCAATCCGTGAAATGCATGCACAGTTTTACAACGAATGTGCGCGGCGTGAAGGCGAGCACCACATATTGAAACCCCACACGCCTTCAATCCGTGAAACTCTTGCGAGTTTTTAAGACGAGTGTGCGCGGCGCTACAGCGAGCCGCATTTTCAAAACGGCCCACCCTCAATCCGCGAAACTCTCGCAATTTGTTCAAACGAATGCGCGTGGCGCTAAGGCGATTGGCGCATTTCGAGACCCGCCCGCCCTCCACCCGCGAGAATGCTGTCACTTCTTTAAGCCTCAGGACCATCAACGGTAGAGAAACTCCGGCCGACACGCCCGGCCCGCCCTTCCGACTGGCCTCGGGGTGCGACAGGGAGGCGTCACTTCATGAGGCAGACGCATGGAAGAGGTGCGGGGGGACGACGAGGAGGAGGCAGCGAGGCCAGAGCAAAAAAAAAAAAGCAGGAGGCGAGGAGGGGGACGGGGAGGAGGAGGAGGCAGCGAGGCGACGAGGAGGAGGCAGCGAGGCAGCGAGGCCGGAACGAGGACGGGAGCACGAAGGACCGCGGCGACGCCGCCGCCGCCGCCGGCGACGGCGGGCGGCGGCGGCGGGCGGCCGCGGGAGGGCGGCACCGTCGCGCGTGCGCGCGGCACCGCCGCGCGCACGTCCTCCCGGTACTCCTGAGCGGCCGGGCGGCGGGGCCCGCCGCCCGGGGTTGCTGGACGCCCGGAAGGGGTACGGGAAGAATGGGTACAATGCCCAACAGCATTTTTTTGATTCGCGGGTCGAGAGCGCACCGCTTCCGGTCGAAGCTAAGCAGGCCGCGCGAAGCTTGAATGAATCAGAGACGGGGGGGGAAAAAAGGATCGCAATGCCCAACAACAGATGCTGTCCCAAACCATCAGCGGCCGCTGTTGGGCAGGCGGCCTTCTGTCTCGGATGGACACAAGCCGCGGCGGCGTGGACAGCGAGGCCTGTTAAAAACGAACAGGATCCGCTGTTGGGCATGGTATCCATTCTTTCCGTGCCCATTTCGTTCGTGCAGACAGGGGGCCCCGCGCAGGGTGCGGGGGCACGGCGAAAGTGGGCGGCGCGGAGGGCGCCACCGACGAGGCGCAGGCGGCGGCGGAAGCACGAGTAGGCCCGCCGCTGGCCTCCTCCTGCTGTGAGAGCCAGGCGGGGGCATGCTGCTGCTGCTGCCGTTGTTGTTGTTGGTGTTAGTGTTGGTGTTGTTGGTGGTGTTGTTGTTGTTGGTGGTGGTGTTGTTGTTGTTGCTGGTGTTGTTGTTGGTGGTGTTGTTGCTATTGTTGTTGGTGGTGGTGTTGTTGCTGCTCCGTCTTCGGAACCAAACCCGGAGGCCCCAGAGAATGCCAGAGCTGCGCAAACATGGATTGAAGGCTCTTCGGCCCCATCGTGCCACCATCATGTTCCTCCTCCTCCTTCTCCTCCTGCTCCTGTTCCTCCTCCTTCTCCTCCTCCTGCTCTTCCTCCTCCTCCTTTTCCTCATCCTCCTCCTTCTCCTCCTCCTGCTCTTCCTCCTCCTCCTTTTCCTCCTCCTCCTCCTCCTCCTCCTCCTCCTCCTCCTCCTCCTCCTCCTAGAAGGAGCTGGGGCCCAAGTTTGCAGCGAACGCGGCCCGCGCCCTTTTGGCGCAACCCAGACGACCAGTCCTGTTTGGGAACCCTAGCCAGCATTCAACCATGGGTGGCAGCAACACCGCCAGCCGCGCCGCGGCAACGGCGGCCGCAAGTACATCTGCTGCCACACAGGGAAGTGCAAAGGCTGGACGTGGGCTCACAAACCAGTTCAAGTGCTGTGGCGTGTGTGGCCAAGGCTTCATAGGTCGACGGTCGGACTCTACCACCTCGTCCAGGCCGACGGAGCGCGACAGCAGCAGCGGTACCCCAGGGAGGTGGCGCAGACGATCCTTCAGCCCATCGTCGAAGTCCCACCCAGCAGGAGCTGCAGGAGATCGCGGGGCCAGGGCTCCAGAGCGTGACCCACGTGGCTGCGCGCACGGGAGCGGTACAATTCTGGACGCAAATGGAAGGCACCTCGGGACCGCACTGCCAGCAGGCCGTCGGAGCGTTGAGAGCAGCCTAGCACCCAAACCCTGGGACCAGCAGCAGAAGCCCTTGCAAGACCAGCGCGAGGTCAGCAGGAAGAAACTGCCAAGATGCCCAGTCGGAGCGCGACAAGACGCACGAGGTCATGTTCTAGTGACGGACCTTGCCGCCGAGACCAAGCTGCTCGAGACCCAGCACCAGAGGGCGGCGGAGCAGGCCCTGAAGGAACATGCCTTAGCCGACACCCCGTCGTCGGAGTCCTTCATCCAGAGCCAATTCCCGCCAGGCCCCGCCCCGTCGAACGAGGTCCAGTCGGCCATCCAGCAGCTCTCGGCCCAGCTGCACCGGGAGCGGCAGCAGGCCCAGAGGGCGCCCGCCCGGGTGGTCTCGCAGCAGGCCCCGCAGCCTGGACAGGCGAGCGGGGCCGCCGAGGCGCCGGCGCTGCCTGCCAAGAACGCCGCCGCGGACGCGGGGCCACCCGAGGCCGCGGGCGCGGGCGACGGCGACGCCAGCACCGCCGAGGCCGCCGCTCTCGACGCGGAGGCCGCCGCCGTAGATGGGGGCGATCACCGACGCGGGGAAGCGGGCCCCAGGGCGCGGAGCGCGCGGGCGAGGCCGTCGACCAAGTGGGCAACCCACGCCGCCAGAACGCATCGAGGCCTCCCCAGGCCCTCTCAAGCCATCCCCGGGCCACTCCGCGCGCGGAGCGGACGGGCGCGCTGCCTCGCGCCCCGCCTCGGGCACCCCCGCGGACGAAAAGGCCGCCCGCGGACAGCGAGGGGCAGAGGCGGGAGGCGGGAGGCGGGCCCAGCAGCAGGCGGCCATCGGGGCGCTCCAGCAGAGCGCCAAGGCCCTCCGCGCTGCCGGCGGTGGCAGGGGGAAGGAGGACACCGGCCGCGCGGGCAGCAGGGCCGGGATCGCCACGACCAGTGGGAGCTGCCGGAGATCGATCGGGAAGTTCCTGAGGTCGACGGCAGCGGAGGCGGTGGACATCATCGGATGGCAGGAGGTGCGAGCACTGAAGGATGATCTGCCTTATATCATTCAGTGGCGCGAGCGTGAAGGCTGGCGGGCCCTCTTTTCTCCAGCCGTGCTCAACGACAAGGGCTACCCTGTACAAGGCCCAGGAATTGCGACTCGCGACGGGCACGATTTGGGAGACTCGAGAGTACAATTGCCTACAGGGGTTGCAGAGTCTCGCATGGCAGTCCCACTCGAATTTCTATGGCACCGCCCGCTAGTTCCAGCCCCCGTCTACCTGGCCGACGGGGTGGGCCTCAACACATATGATCCAGAGCTCTCAGCGGAGGTCGAAATGCTAAAAGATGCTGCACGACAGCCTCTCATCATTGCAGGGGATTTCAACGTCTCGGTGAATAAATTGATCGTGCCTAACTGCCCTTCAAGAGCGGCCTCCAAGTATAGGCCCCGAATACCCCAACCTGGACACTGAAGAAGTCGTCGTCGATCATAGACTACTTCCTCGCCTCGTCGCGCTTCGGGCAGGACCTCTCGGGGGCCCAGGTGCTAGACGACTACCCGCTGAGCCCCCGCAGGCCCGCGGTGTTCCAGCTTCGTCGTGGCAAGCCGCCCATGGCCCCTGTCCTGGACAAGCCCCAACCGCTTTCGACTACAAGGCCCTATGGGTCAATCAACTACGCGCCGTTTCGGGCCGGCACTGCACTGAAGTTGCCCTGGAGTTCTTGGATCAGGCCGCTCTGACACGCTGGTCAAGCCCCCTACCACGCCGAGGGCAGGCCTGCCCAAGATTCGCTGGTCACCAGGAGCTGCGCGGGATGTGGAACCAAGGGACAGCTGGAAAAGCCTTCCCGTTCCGATCAGATGGTTGAAAAAATGATAGACGTCACTCGGCGAGTCCACTCTGGAGATGAGTCATATTGCAGGTATCGTCTCGAGCATCCAGGCCCCGCTCCCCGAGCTCGAAGGCGCCGAGGAATTTGCCCGTTTGCTCGCCAGCGTTAGGGCTGCTCCAGGCGCTGCCGCGCAGGATCAGGACAGCGGCCTGATGGGTCCCAAGCTAGTGCTGCAGGCATTTGAAGAGCTCGACGAATCGGTCGCTCGAGCTCTGCAGGCTGAGGAGGCCAAAGACCGACAGAGTGAAACCACGCATTGGAACAACTGGGCCCGGGAGACCTTGTCTCGCGAGGTGGGGTGGGCCCGCAGGTGGACCTCGAAGCTCACGCCCTGGCAACCTCAGAAAAGGTCGGCGCCCCGCTCGGCGGCGCTTCCCAGGCAGACCCGTCGAGCCGCTCCAGGTCCGAGGCCCCAGGCCCGGCGGGCCCGCGGCAGAGCTGCGCCGACGGGGCGGGATTCCAGCTCGCCGTCGGCCGGGCGGGGCCAGCTGGAGCCCATCACACCTGGGCGAATCAGATCGGCAGCCCAAAAGGTTCCCCAAACCAGCCAGCCAACCCTGGGGCGGGTCTCGTTCCCGACATGTCGCGTACTTGGGCAACGCCGAGCTCGGGCAGGTGTGCGAACTTGTGGCTGCGACCGAGAAGATTTGAGTTTGCCCGACAGCGATCCGTAGCATCGTTGTGATTTTACTTGAGAAGCACAAAGCCGATCCGAGGGCCCCCCCCCACCGCGGCATTGGCCGACTTGCAGCTCCCTGGAGGGCGCGGTCCAAAATCCGACAGGCGGAGGCTCGCAAGTGGGAGAGGGCTGAAAAGTAGCCAGGACTACCCCATCAGTCTGGTCGAGGCGTGCTAGAAACTTGTCATGCCCAGGCCCTTCGGGCCGAGCTAGCTGGCAACCAGGATGTCCACTCTGAAGGCACCATTTTGGGACGCATCGAATTATCACTATAACGCCAATGAGAGGACATGGAAGTCTCGGGCTATATCTTCGGGGTGTGCATCATGATGAACCAGTATGGAAGCCCTCGAGTAGTTGCCACTAAGACCCTGGCTATGCACGCTGGGTGCGCCACCAAGGGTTTCCCCGCTGGTTGTTCGATTGCCACCTTCAACGTGCAGATGTACTCGGCGACACCCATGTACTCCTGGATCCCGAAGTTCCCCAATGCGCCCCCCTCGATCTTCATGGGCGATTTCATGATGGGCAGTTACAGAATTTGCGCTCGGCCCCTGGCGTCTGACCTGGATCAGGCAGCCGACAGCACGCTGGATTCAATCGAGGCGGACCTCGATTGCACGGTCGCGCTGCACGAGGCGGCGGCGCTAGGCTGCTCAGCCGAGGCACAGCAGAGATTGGCCAAGGCTCTTGGAAAGTACAGCGGGCCTGCAGGGCCCCATCAAGCGTCGTTTGCACTATCCCTCGGAGTCGACTTCACCATGGGAAAGCGCACGGCCATGATGAAACGTAGACTCCGCCGCTTGGCTCAGCTCAGGCGCGCAGGTGCGACCATGAGGAAGATGTATCTCACAAGTTTTAAGACGGCCGCCTACAACGGCACCGAGGTCGTCGGACTCACGAGCCCCGAGCTGCGCGAGGCCCAGTCCCTGCATTTACAGATCGGGGGCCACCGCTGCGCAACTCGGCCCAGATCCCCGGCGTCATCTATCTCGGGAGACCCTATCTGGAGCGCAGCCTTGGGACCACCCAGTTACTGGGCAAATCTCATCTAGAGGGCTGCCCACCACCCTGGGGCCATCGAGTACACGATCCCCTACCTGAGAGCCCTAGCCGTGGAGGCCCTCCGAAAGCCCCCGAAGAAGCGGCACCAAATACGAGGCCCTCATGGGGCCACACTGCTCAGTCTGAACCGACTGGGGTGGACCATGCCTGGCCCGCTCGTACTCGAGAATCCCAACGGTCAGGAATTCCCCCTCACCGCACCCCCCCCCGCGCCCCCATGAAGAAGTTGTTTCGGGCCCAGCGGCAGCGGCAGCTTGATTTGCAAGCAAGCCGCAAGCTAGGACTCGACGAACCGCTCGACCCGCCAGTTACGCAGCACGCCCTGCAGGACTCCTCGCTGCCAGGCCACATGCGAAGACGCTGCTGCCCCACGCGCGTCAGTGCATTCGGACTAAAGGGAAGATGGTCACAGCAGGCTATCAGACCGAGGTGGTTTGCGAGCTGCGCCAAGGCCCCGTGGACCCCCTCCCCCGCAGGCTCTTCGAGCGCCCGGGTACCCATAACCTGCGCCAGGAGAAGTTGGAGGAAGCAGACGTGGAGGAGCTCATGAAACCGAGGAAAGAATGCCCGTCAGCCCTGGGTTTCCAGCTGATGCCCGAACCTGTTGCTCTGAGGCCCCCTGGCTTAAGTCTAGATTGTGCTGTCGAGTGGCCAAGAGATGGTCAGCCCAAGGAGGCTGCCATGGAAGGAGAAGTTTTTCACGACGGCAGTGTTTTATAACCTGGGCCCGCGATGCATGACACCCCCGCCTGGTCCGTGGTCAGAATCGACGAGACCCGTTACCTCGTTGCCAGCATCTCGGGCCCCGCGGGGGCCAGCCTGCCTCCCGCGTCGCCCGCTGCCGAGCACTTGGGATTCCTAGCTGCTGCCTCCTGTCCCACGGTCACCGCAGCGTGGACGAACTGTAAAGGCATCCTCTCGGTCCACCAGAGCCCAGACAGAGGTCAGCAGAAACTAAGTGTACGCCGGTATTCCTGTTTTGGCTAGGTCCCAGGGTAGTTTTCGCCCCCTCGAGATCCAAAACATGAAGGCCCACCAGGACATAGAAGCCCTGGAGGCAGGCTCGAAGGAGCGCTATGTTGTCAAAAGAAACGAGCGGGCGGACAGAATCGCTAAGCAAGAGGCTTCCCTGATCCCTGCCCCGTCCCGGTTGGAGCTCGAGCTTCACGAGTCAGAGCGATGCCGCTTTCAGAAATCTGTGACGTAAGCGGCAAAGGCGCGGTCTCGGCGGTCTCCCATTTTTGGCGCCCATTCCATGGGAGCCTGCGCGGCCCCCGGCACTGTCCAATTCGGGCCTGATTTGGACCCGATTTGGAACGCAGTTGGACCGGATTTGGACCAGACTGAAACTGGATTCGCGGGGGCTAGCACAAATTCGCTGAGCACCCCGCTCACCCGTAGCTGGGTTGCGTCTGCAACCACAGCGTTGGGTGCGCGCCGAGGCCTGCGCCGCGCCGAGAGGGCGCGGGCGCCACGAGGCCTCGGTGCTGGTCGCAGCACGACCCAGCAACGGGCGAGAAACGGGGTGGGCACGGGCGGGTCAAATCCCGAGCGCGGGGCGCGCGCCCCAGGCACACACAAACCTGCAGTACCTGCGCGCGGCCGCGGCGGGCAGCGGCCGCGCGCGGGGGCGCGCGGGCCTGCCCACGTCGCCTGCGGCGCGCCGCGGCGCGCGCGAGCCAAGCGGCGGCACGGCGACTGCTCGCGCCTGCGTCCGCCGCGCTCGCCTGGGGCCAGCGAACGTGTGCGATGGATTCAGGGGCCGAACTCGTTCCATACACACAAATTCGCTGAGCACCCCGCTCACCCGTAGCTGGGTTGCGTCTGCACGCACACGCACGCACACGCGCGCACACGCGCGCACACGCGCGCACACGCGCGCACACGCGCGCACACGCGCGCACACGCGCGCACACGCGCGCACACGCGCGCACACGCGCGCGCACGCGCGCGCACGCGCGCACGCGCGCGCACGCACGCGCACGCACGCGCACGCACGCGCACGCACGCACACGCACGCACACGCGCGCACACGCACGCGCACGCTCGCACACGGACGCACACGCACGCACACGCATGCACGCGCATGCGCGCGCACGCGCGCGCACACGCACACACACACACACGCACACACACGCACCTGCGCCGCGCCGAGAGGGCGCGGGCGCCACGAGGCCTCGGTGCTGGTCGCAGCACGACCCAATGCAACGATGCGACCAGCGCCGTGCGCCGCTCACCCGTTGCGCACGCGGAGCGCGGCGCTCGGGCGCGCGCCAGGATGTCGCAGCCACACTAGGTGTCTGAGCTGCTGTCAGAGCTGTCCGAGCAGTCGGACGCGGCGTTGCGCGCGGCCGCTACCCTCTCACCTTCGACCCGGACGCGGTCGATGTAAGCCAGGTAGGCGTTCGACGCCCAGCCTCCACGTTCCTTCGTTACTGCGGTCGGTGCACCCGCGCGATCGATGTCATCGGCGTGCCCCCTTGTGCGCGCGAGAGGGGCGGAGGGATGTGCGCGCCGAGCCGCGCGGGCGGTCGCGGGTCGCGACCTTCGTATGTCGTGGGTGCCGAATAGGTTGGCACTGTCCACGCCTATCCTGGACAATAGGGACCGAAGGATACGCCGGGCATCCGACCCTGAGAACTGCGCGAACGGCTGAGTGCCTACTGCTGTGCCGCGCAGCAACGGAGGCAGCGCGTGCACGGCGCACGTCGCGGCGCGCGCGCGGCACCAACACCTCCGGCGGAGTATCGACGCGCACGGCTTGTTCTTCCGCCTTGGCAACCAGAGGAGTGCCTCGTCTGCCGATATCGCCAACTCCGCCTAGCGCGTTCGGCGCGTGCGCGGGTGCCCCAGCGCGCGCGCTTCCAGACGGCGCGGCCCGCCGTGCGGCCGCGCGACAGAGTGTTGCCGCACCACCGGATGGGTAAACACTCGGATGGTAGGCGAAGCAGGAATGTGTACGTAATTAGAAACATAGTGGATGCCACCTGCGCGACCGCTGGGTTGACTGGCGAATGCCGCGCGGCGACCCCGCCTTTTCTTCCTCGCTGCGACCATGTAGGCCAAGTAATTGCGCAATCATAGCGTCACGAACGAAGCGCGGTTCGCGTGGCGTGTGTCCGCCGCGCCGCACAATGGCTGCCTTGGCCTTCCTGGGCGCGCGACGCGCGGCCTCGCGCGCGCGGTGGCGCGGGGGGCCGACACCGGAGCAGCCGTCTGTTGCCGAAGGCGCTCGTGTCCAGGCGTAGCACTTCGCACGCTGTCTGCACGTGCCCGCAATAATTCCGGAACGTGCCCGCGCAAGAGAAAGTGCCCGACCAGCACAACAGATCGTCCTGGGCGCACGCCGCAGATTATAGGAGTCTGCGGGCCGCGCAGGAGGGGTTGCACGGATTGGTCGCGCCTCGCTGGGCGGCAGCGCGAGATGCCGGTCACGTCCGAGTACGTCTATCGCGAAATTGAGCCAGCACCGCACACCGCTCTTCAAAGATTGGCGGGTGGATGGTATAGTGCTGACCAGGACCTCCAATCGGGCCCGTTCCGCCCACTCGCGCCGCTCCCCCTGCGAGGGCATGGAGCACGCAAGCCACTGCGCGTTGCGACGCGGTCCCCCTGGTACGGGTGGCGAGGGCGGCCCTGGCCGCGCCATCGCCCTTTCGAATGCAGGCGCTATCGCTGCCAGGCACTCTGGAGAACGGCTCCGCGCATCCCCGCTACGCGCGGAAGAGGGTCCCGCGGTGCACAGGCGACCGAGCTCCGACAGAAGGGGTGCTGACAGGACATGCAGGTCCGCGATGCACCTCAGCTGCGCCCCGACGAGATCCTGATGGGTCTCGAAACCTTGCTCCGCCAGTACGCTGGCCGCACGCGCGATATCGGAGGCATCCCCTGCGCGCCAGCGGGCGCGCGCGCGCGCACGCCGCGGGCGCGCCAGCCGAGCAACCTTTTATCCCGCACTGGTGTAAATCGCGGGCGAGGCAAACCGATGCGACACTGCCTGTGCGGCGAAGACGCCGACCCGCGCCCGCGCGCGCCGCTCGCCTAGAAAACGCTTCACGCCTCTTGATATGCCGGTCACCGCGTCGCGCCCAGGGGGCGGCCCCGGGGGCGGTCGGGCCAGCGCGGCCACCCGCGCGAGTCGACGGCACTCTTCGCTCGTGCCAGCCCGATCGCACCAGCCGGCGGTTTCGCCGCCGCGCCCCTGCAGCTGCATGAGAGAACAGCAGCCATGCCGAACGCATAGAGCCGCGGCCTCGGCCGCCGCCGCATCGCTGAAACGCCCTGGGAAGCTACGGCGAAAGTCGCGGGCGAGCTCCATCTTGCGCAATGCCGGCTAGCGTGGCAGCCGGTTCCGCTTGCGCGCGCGCGCCCCGCGGTGCGCGCACGCGGGGCAGTCTTACTGACATGCAGCACTCGCGGGCGGTGGCCCACAGCGGGAGGCCTCCGCGAGTTGTACACGGACCCTCTTTCCCCCCAGACGCGAGAGCAAATCCCGCTCCTCGCGGCTGGGAAGGTCGGCCAGGTTCCTTGCCGACTCCACGCGCTCTATCCACGCGTGGACCTGCCGCGGTGGCGTGGCCGCGCGCGCGCGTCTGGCGGCGCGCGGTTGCCGCGCTGCCTGGAGCGCCACAACCGCCGACCAGAATTGGTGCACGAGAAAATTGTGGTCGCGTGACTTTGCGGCGCCATTCCTGAAAGTGCACTCAGCGACGCTGTTGTCTGCGAAGAAGACCACGCGGCCGCCGGCGAGCGCGCGTGCCCACGTGGACAGAGCCACGCACTGCGCCAGCATCTCGAGCGCCGCGATCTGCTGATCATTGCGGGCGCGTAATCCGCTGCACCAATCGCGTAACGCCCGACGCGCGCGCGCGCCGCGGACCGTCGCGCTGAGACCTGAGAAATTCTTCTGGCGGGGCCATGTCGGCCCACTCGAACGTGTCTTCTGTGAGTAAAATTGCGGCGAGTCGCGCCGGGCTGCCGCGGGCGTCCGCCAGCACGAGCACCGGCGGGCGCGCGTCGCGGCATCGCCAGGGCCGCGCGCGGGCGATGTCCCGTGCCAGTACGTCTCGCCACCAGCGCAGCGCGTCGCTCGCGTGCCCCGCGAGGCGGGGCAGGGAACCGTATGCCTGGTCGAAGAGCGGTCGCACCATCGAGCGCCCGGCGCGCTCGAACACGCGGCAGCATGCCCACGACAGGCGACCCGCCATCTTCGACGCCTCGCCAGCCGTGAGCGCGCCTGACCTCAAGGCGCCGTCGATGACGGCAATCCACTGCTTTCCTTTATCGTCGTCGGGCTTGACGTGAAAGCCCGATGCCGACGACCGGACGCGCAGCCCCAGGATCACGATCGACGGGCCCCACGCGATTTTTCGGTCCTGCACGGCGCTGGGCCCGAGGAGAGCGCGCACCAGCCTCGCAAAGCACTTGTCGGCGTGCTCCGCGAGGCCCTTCCTCTCAACCGAGAAGAAGTCGCCAACGTAGCGCAACACCGGGAGCCACAGCAGCTTGCGCGCCGCGGCCGCCAGGAAGGCGCCCGCGCGCCCCCATCCGTGCACGCAGGCCAGGCCCCCGAAAGGCAGCGTGATGTGCTGGGCGGCCATGACCCGCCCGCGCAGGCGGTAGGTTACCCATGCGACCGCGCGGTGCCTAGGCAGGACCGGCACGCGCCTGAAGGCGGAGTCCACGTCCGCTTTCCAAAATTCGAGCTCAATCGAAATCTGCGCGCGCACGGGATTGACGCGCCGCTGCAGGCTGGATTGCGCGCGGCGCACCTCCTCGTGAAAGGCACTTGCCAGCGCAACCAACTGGTCCATCGTGTCGTGGCGCCATTTTTCCTCCACGCTGGTAGCGCCGTTGACCCTCGCGTGAGAACAGTCGTCGACGCATCGCACCTGCGCTGCGGCGCGCGGGCGCGGCCGACGCCAGGCCGCGCGGCGCGCAAGCCTTTGGGGAGCCGTCTGGCTTGTTCCCCTGCACTACTGAGCAGCGAGGTGCCAAAATCTTATCGTGCGGTGCCACATCGTCGACCGGCACTGGCGATGTCATTCGCCCGAGTGCGGCGTCCGCCACTGCCCCAGCATGCAATTCGGCAGCGTGAGCGTCGTCGCGGAGACTAGCAATGATCGCCGCATTCTGCGCTTCCGCGCGGCCCATTAGATCGCTGACGGGCTCGCGCTCTTCGCGGGCCACGCGACGCTCGGCGACGCCGGAGGCTGGCAGCGCGCCCACGAACGGCGCCCCTTCGCGGAATAGGCGCTCAACGTCGTCGGCCCAACCGCGATGGCGCTTAGGGTCGGGCCGTCGACCTCGGAGACTGCGGCTCTGGCCGCCGCGTCCACGCCGCCCAGCCAGGCCCGCTGGGCCCCCGAACGTCTCGAAGATCTGCCGCGCGGCGCGCGCGGGGTGGCGCGCGCGAGTTGCGACTGTCGCGCCTGCTGGCAACTGCGCGACTCTGCCCAGTCGACACATGCGCGGAGATCGTCGTGCAGGGGCGCGGCGTCTTGAAACCACGCCGTGCCCTTCGACGTGGCATTAATGACAAAGTCGATATTTGCCTTGTCTTCCCCCTGCGACGCTGCGGCACTGGCGCGCGGAAGGCGCGGGGCATCGCGGCCGCGCTCTCCGCCTCGGCGCTGGACGCCAATTCTTCAAAACGCGGGAGCCACGAGCCCGCCGCGGCACTGCTCGCAGCGCTCCGCCCGTCAGGTACTGGCGCGCTCCGGTCTTCCGACGGGCACATTGCCCCAGAGGCCGTCACTGGCGCCCGTGCCTGCCGGCCGACGGCCCCCAGGGTTCGGGGCGCCCGCGCGCGACGGAAGCGCGCCGCGCCTGTGATGCAGAGAGAGACCTGCCATCTGGCAAATTCGGCGCGGGCATGCCCGCGCTCTCGCGCTCCGCCAAGCCTGGGCGCGCTTTCCGCGCGCGAGCGCGCGCTGCCGGCCGCGCGACGGTGCTCGCGCCTCAATCCTCGCGCTTGCGCTTCGGCGTGCGCGGCTGCTCTGTGCCCCGCGCTGCGTCGCGCTTGCTTTTGCCCTTCGCGTGGGCCCACGATTCCCAGGACTTGCCCCAGCTCTTAGGCTCCCAGGACTTGCCCCAGCCCTTGTCGCTCTCGGCATGCTGGGACTTGCCCTTGCCATTCCCCTTGGACTCCGCATGGGGAGCGCCCTTGCTGCTGCCCTTCTGCTGCCGATCGGAGAGGTTGGGGTGCCCGCGAGCCGTGCACTCGCGCTCGGCGCGCATGCACAGGCTCTGCTCTTGCTGCAGCGCGTCGCGGTTGACGTTAAAGGAGCTGGAGCCACTGGCGCGATCGGCCCACTCCCGCCTGGCCAGCTCGTCATAGATGACCGCCAGGGCTGTGGACTTGTGCACCCCGCGCGCTTGCCCGCAACGCGCGCGGGCGGCGGCCGGCCTCGGCCGCGAGACCAGGGAAGGGAGTTCGCCTGCAGTGCGATCTGCATGACGACGTCCTTGTGCGCCATCGCGGCGGCCAGTTCAATCTGGCCCGCGAAGCTCGCGGCCAGGGCCCACCGGTCGAATGCGACCGACCAGGGCATGAGCGACAGCCCTCGCGAGGCGGCGGCTCCGCCCAGAATGCGCGCGCCGAAAGAGCGCGCCTTCTTTGTTCGCGTCCGCGCCGTCCTGACCGCCGCGCTTCTCCACCGCCCAGTGTGGCAGCCACTTCTTCAAATCGCTGTAAATGAACGGTCTCGCGATCCCCTTCGCTTGGGCCGCTTTGACCTGCGCCGCTCCGAAGCGCCGCGTGCGAACGCTGAGCGATACACCGCGCGCGCGTGGGCGCCTGGCTGTCGAGCCAGTCGCACGACGCCGGCGACGGCCAGCAAGCAGACGGCAAATCGCTGAGGCGGATGTCGCCCAGCTTCGCGCCGATGTCGACGTGCGCGGCCGCAGTCGGCTTGCGCGCGAGTGCGTCCACTAGCGCAGCGACAGGGTCATTCGACCCCCGCGCCGCCCCGTCGTCGCCGCGGGCGGCGGCCATGCGCCCCGCCTCGGCCCTGGCGGCGTTCTCTGCGGCACGCTTGACGGCACGGTCGAGGAAAGCTACCTTCCCACCGTTGAGGCCGCCCTTGTCGAACGAACTCTCCTGAATGCTGAGCCCGACTAGGTCTTGTTCAACCTGGCACGCGCTGTGCGCGACAGACGGACAGAGAAAGCGCGCGGCGCTCGCCGTGATAGAATTCGTGTGAAGTGCTGCAATGACGTCGCGGAGGTATTCCTCGTCGCGCTTTGCGCGCGCGTCGACGCCAGACAGAAAAGCTTGCAAATCCGCCATGGGTGCGAGCGGGCGCCGCCTGTTAACGCGTATGACGCGCTCGTGCGCACTCTGTCCGCGCTCGGCTGCCGCTCGCGCACCGAAGCCAACCACGTACACGCGGGCCTCGTTTGGCCACCTAAGTGACGCACGCTAAGCGCGCACGGAGGGGGCGTAGACGTCGAATCGCGTCGGAACAGCCCCCGCTCGGAAGTGCGCTCGCGCGCCACACGTGCGGCGTAGACGTCGACTTGCGTCTTAATCTGACCTCGTTCGGTCGGTCGCTCGCTATCCTCGTTCGGATGCGGCGTAGACGTCGAATTGCGTCTAATCGGACCTAGTTCGGTCGTTCGCTCGCCATCCTCGTTCGGATGCGGCGTAGACGTCGAATTGCGTCTTAGTTTGACCTCGTTCGGTCGTTCGCTCGCTATCCTCGTTCGGATGCGGCGTAGACGTCGAATTGCGTCTGATCGGACCTTGTTCGGTCGTTCGCTCGCTATCCTCGTCGGATGCGACGTAGACGTCGAATTGCGTCTTAAGTTGACCTCTTTCGGTCGTTCGCTCGCTATCCTCGTTCG
>CAUYUJ010018022.1:207500-217064 GCA_963575745.1 Prorocentrum cordatum
CCACCATCATCATTCCCGCTACCAACAACGGTATCACCATCACCATCATCATGAGCAGCATCAGCATCATCATCATCGTCACCATCAGCATCAGCATCAACAGCAGCAGCAAAATCCTGTTCCGTTTCCTCCTCCTCCTCCTCCTCTTCCTCCTTTTCTCTTTCGCCGCAGTCTCCTCCTCTTGCTCCCCCGCCTCCCCTTTCTCCTCCACCTTCTGTCCAGTCTCCCCCTCCTGAAAACAGGTAGGAACCTTCTGCTGGAAAAAAAGGCAATAGCACTTGCGCCCAATACCAATGGTATCGGTCAAACATGCAAAAGGTCCGACGCGTACTGGACAAGCGAGTATCCTCACCCAGTCGCACGGCCATGTTCTAACACCCCCCCATGGGCCACTTGCGGCCGAATGAGGCGACGGGTAAGAACATATATAAGCCGAACGGAGTACGGGCTAACTGGGTTGAGAAGTAGCACGTGGAGAAAGCGAATGCACGAGACGATTACAACTGCGAATCAGAAGCTATGAAAACACAGTGTGGCGAATCCAATGTTGTAGAAGGATTGGAGGCATAATCGGCGCAGGCTAATGGCAACTATGGTGTGGGCGTAAACAGGGGCCTCCGAACATGCGACACACTATTTGTAGTGTCGCGATGCACCAGGTTATGCAGCATGATTGACCGTGTCTGTGGTGAATGTAGACGAGAATCTGGATCTCAACGGACCCTGTAAGTCTACCAGCCGAATGATACGCAACAGACACCTGTAACACTGTTTGAGTCAACGCTCTGTAGCAGGTGCCAGCTCGTGTCTTCCACTACGATATATTGATTTGTACCTCGCACGTGCGTTGACGCGTCGCACCTGATCACAGATTTGGCCAAAGCGTCTGCAAGATTCTCATGTGCTCCTACTTTGGCAACTTTCAAATCTCCTCGCCCCACCTCCTCAAGCAACCGAAGCTGACCAACCTCGATATGTCTGACTTGTCCTAGTCCCCGTTGGCTCGCGGCGGCGATAGCGGCACTGGCAGCGCTCTTTAACGCGATGCCACAATCAACGTTGAATTATCTGCGAGCTGTCCGTAGCCCCAACGCTACTGACCCACCCATCACCATTCCGCAATACTCCGCTTCTCCACAAGATAGCGCCGCGACGCTCTGAGTCGAATTGAACGATGCTATCACATGTTATCTCCACATAATTGCCCCCCCCCCCCCCACACACACACACACACACACACACACACACACACACACACACACACACACACACACACACACACACACACACACACACTCGTCGGCGCAAGCGCCCTCTTGCATCCACCGCAGTCAGCGTCGGTCCACGCAGTTAACTCCTGAGGGCGCTCCTGTGACAGATACTGGTATCCATACCTGTCGTGGTTGTCAGGATACATGCCCAGCTTCGCGAGGCTCCCCCATGGCCCACCGCCCCAGAGCGCGCAAGCTGCGCAAGACTGTTGGCCCGAGCCACCAGAGCTCAGCATGCATTGACATCGCGTCTCGGCGGGGGCCCCTCGTCTTCCTTTCCGCAAAACTGCACGTCACCTGGCATCTCACATCTCAGTCTGCCTTGCTCCAGACCTAACACTTTGACGAACACCTCAGCACGCCTCTGATCCGCCTTGGAACCCTAACCCATTACGGTTCCATTCCACAGTCCGGCTGGGGATCCTGACTGACTCCACATCTTTCGGCTCTGGCCCGAGTCTGCCCCAGATGAACTTCGAGCGTCTCCTTGATTCTCCTTCGAACAAGCGAAGATCAATCTTACTATCCAATAGCATAAAATAGCCTCCATGATATGAAAGTTCGTCGCGTCGCATTAAACGCACGTGAGGATGATTTCCAGCCGTCAGAACCAGCGCCACGTGCAATGTCAATAAATCAATATTCCCCGTTGCTGGCGGCGCCGCGAGCGCCGCGCAGCGACCTCTACGTTCTTCCACACATGACCGGTGCACAGTCTTCCTCGGGCAACCCGATGACGGCGCCACTCTTGGCATTGGCGCAAAAGCACGCCCGCTTGGCATCTCTAACCTCAGCTCGAGCTCTGCCTCGCGCCCCCCCCAGCCATGCCCTATTCCCTCGGTCGACGCCAAAGAGAAATACACTTGCCGAGAGTCCAGCGGAGGGGTGGCCGCGAATATGTTCTTCTCTTTGGAATTGTACTTAACGCGCGGGGGGGCCAGCCGGGATCGGCACTCAGGATTGGCCTCGTCGCCCCTGTCAATGCCAGCCCACCTCGCAACTGTGGGGGATTTGCCGGTCAGAGCCCAACATTCTTCCTCCTTCACTTTCTCATGAGCCTTATGCTGCTTGAATTGCCCCATCTTCTCCCCCCGAGCTCTCATCGCGAATTACGGATCAAGTTCGCTCCTTGAGACACCGCCCCAAGCACGCACTTGGCCATCTTCGCGACGAACCGCGCATATCTCACGCCCGGCAACGGGCCACAACTCGCCCGTGCCCCCGAACGTCTCGCGCGCTCGTGGAAATTTCAGCCACCCCCGGCGCCGGCACGCTACGCGGATCCATTGGCGCGCTTGGATGTCCCAGGCAACACGGCAGGTGAATTTAGTGGCTATATTACGCGCTGCCCCCCGAAGTATCTCCGCCGCCCCCTCATGCCTGCGCTGGCCACGACGCCTCGCGCTGAGGCCCCTGACCTACGCGGGGGCCGTTGGCCACTAACCGCGCGGGTCTCTTCGCGAACGGCCCCGTCGCCCCCGACCACCCGCTTCAAACATGGCCACGCAAACCGCCATCACATGTCTGAGCACCTTCGCGCTCGAACATGATCTGCACTGGCGGCGCGGCCCTGCTCGAGGCCCCCGCGCGGCGTTCAAAGAGAAAACGTAACCGGTCGCTCCTCTGGACCTCGCGGCTCCAAATCGAACCCGAGGCGTCTAATCCCGCAGTCCTACATGTCCCCCATCTTCTCTGGCCCCAAGCCCTTCAAGTTGAACGTATGCAGCTCGCCTGGGGCCGCGCGCATTGGACTCGCGATTAAGTGCAAGGCCGCCTTGTTCGCGATGATTTTCTCCGCCTGCGCCCGCGCTGCCTCGCCGTTCAAAACCTCCGAACTGCGAGTTCCATTCTCTCCGCCGCGCCGGCAACCCGCGCCGGCGAGTGCACCTCTGAAGCGCGCGATTGCACAGCGCGCTGTCCTTTGCCGCATAACCTCACTGCCCCTCCGATTTCACCGACCTGTTCAAGGACACCCAAACGGCGCTGAGCGACCGCTCCACAGCTTCGGCGTCAAAACCATCACGTTTAACCCCGCCGGCACTTCATCCGCATTCGTGTCATCCTGATCTTCGTCCGCACGCTCGGGCTCACTTCTGCCCATGCCCTCGTCGCCTGGACTCGCTGACCTCGCCGGCAAGACCCTCGTTCAGCATCTCCGCACCCCCATGTCCCCCCTCACTTCTCTGGCCCTCTCGTCATCGCCAGTTTCCTCCGCCACCCCCCTTACCCCCGGCGACATCGGCGGGGCCTCGCTGGCCGGTCGCGCGCGGCCATCCCCCTAGACATCACATTGAACTCAGCCTGTCCTGTCCACGGACCTCGCAGCACCCGTTCACCTGCGTCTTTCGAATCGCCAGCCACGCCCTTCATCTCACCCATGTTCTGAAAACACACATGAGTTCGTCTCTGATTGCTCAGCTCTTTGCGGGGTCTCACTCAAATGTCTCAAGGCGCAAACATGTCGGTTCTGGGCCCCCAGCGTCGTCGACTGGCTGGCCCGTGTTCAAATACCCGACTGTCTATCAATTCGCTTCCCCTGCTCTCGTCTCGCTGGGGGCTGACGGGCTCCACCCTGACGTGGGCCGCCGCCAACCATTCTCGAGTGCTCGGGTCGCCCTGCCCGCGCAAGCCACTCAATAACTCCCCCACCACACCCTGGGCCGCGCGGCCCACGCGCGGCAGCCCCCCCAACTGCGGCCCCGCAGCCACGACATCTTTGCGTCGGCCCCACGGCCCTGCACTCCGACTTCCCCACAGCAACCCCTCGGGCCACTAAAGGCCCGGCGCCGACAGTCGAGCCCTGGTTCGGCACATGGCCTCAACGCCAAAACCAAGCGCATTGGGATCTGTTTGCCAAGGTAACCTTCCCACGCCTGCAACTTCTTCTGGAGCCCATCACTCATCTTCATTTCCTCTATGCCTGAACTCGCGGGCTTTGATAGCCAAGCCCTGAGAGCAGATGATTAACTCTTGGCCCCCCTCGTGCACTCCCACAAATTTTATGCCCCCCATTTTGCGTCGAGGTCGCTGCTCCCCTTTTCAAATGGAATCTTCAGGAACATGACGGATTCTCCAAACTCGGGCAACGCCCCGTTGAATATGCGCCCTCGGCACCTCCCTCGGGCCGTTTTCCGCCGGCGCCAACGGCGAACTTGTCGACGAGGGGAAAAGCACAGACAACTGACCGAGGCACGAGCGCAGATTCTTCCCCGAACTCAACTCTGCACTCGTCGTCCAAAGCGCCCCTAAATGTCTGGCCGCGGCATCTCGCGGCTCGCATCGCCCTCTCGACGTCGTCGCTTGCATGAGAATCTCCGACAGGGCTAACCTCCGCTCCTAAATCTAAGTCGCACGATGCATGAACAGACTCCATGAGCGCCGCGATGGCTGCATCACCATCGTTCCCGAGGATTGCCCCCTGGCGACTGGTGACCCAAATCGCGTCTCGAACTCCTTCGATCGAGTAAAGACCCACTACCTCCCGAAGCAGACCGCGGCCCCGCGTTCACTTCGAAACCCCGAAACGCACAGCCACAGCGGCGTTTCGTCCTCACCCCTCTTCGCTCAATCACACGTCGTCAATTAAGATCACAAGTGCTCCATGCCTCTTGAGTTCAATTCTCCGCTCGCGCGCCCCCCCCTTGCGCCCCCTCCAACGCAGCGAAGGCAACAAATCCGACGTGGTCGATGAATTTTGTCATGCAACTCGGCTTCCGGTCTGCTCGGCTTGGAATCGCACGCGATCCCCCCGTTGCACGTCAGCCTCGCTTCCTACAAACGCGCCGTCGACGCCCCCTAACTCGCCGCCCCCATCCCCCTCCTCTTTGTCGCCATTCAAATTCACGATGACCAGATATTGGACCGGGGCCCACGGGCTCAGCCAGACTCAGCAGGATAAATCCGCCACGAGAACTCCCTGCTGGGGAAAACCCTCGCATCTCCCCTGACCAACCTCCCGCGCATTTCTCGCCCCCTCGACTCGCAGCTCCTTGCGCGACTCGGACGGCGAGCTGGAAGTTGCCGTTCTTGTCGCGGGTCGCCGCCTTCTGCCCCGCCCCCTCGCGCACGACCCCTCGCCCCTGCCATTTCGCGCGCGGGGGGCTGCATGCCTTTTAAACGTCGGCCCCTTGGGCGCGCATGCCCACTGTAGACCCGTTTTCCGATTGCGCCCACAACGACTCATTGCCCACGGTTCATAGCAACCAACCCATCGGCTACACTGCAGCGCTTGCCGCTCCCAGAGGCCCCCGCGGTTTGAAAGACGAAGTGGGCCCCCGCGCTCGGGGGCCCAGCCGCGCCGCGGGCCCCTGAGTCCACGGCAACAGCTATTGTCTTCGCGCCGCCCAACCGGCCCCCAGCCGGCACTTCCCTAGCTTCCTTGTCGGGCCCCCCCGTTCCCACTAGCCGCCGCTCGGCGTCTTTGCTGCACGCAACTGTTCTCGATTGATGCACTCTGCCATTCGGTTATCCAGGTCGGCGCCGCGGCCGCAGTTAACGCCGCGCCCATGCAGCGCACGCATCCTCTTGATCCCTATATTCGCCCCCTGTTTCTCCTCTTGGATTCGCGGCACTGCCCCCTCCACCCCTGCGCTCCAATCACCAGCTCCAGCGCTATAACGCGGCTGCTAAACACCAGCGGCCTCGCCCACCCCGAGGTTGTAGCACCCCAGTCCAGGCAGGGGCCGCCCTTGCATTTGCGCGGGCCCCCCCCGTGCTTCCTGCCCCTCCTTGACCCGGGGTGGCCTCGTTAGCGTTCCCGGGGCAGCGTGCTGCGATGTGGCCATTTTCACCGAAGTTGCAACACTCCCTCTCCCTAATCCGCGCAAATCCTGATAAACCCCTGGGTAACCTCGCATGCGCCTACCTGCGCGCCCCGGCAACCTTCGGCGCCACTGCATTCCTCTGTTCCACTTATGTTGCCGTCGGCGGTCCCATTCGTGGCGCAGACTTTGGCAGCGCGCCCATATCCTCCACGCTTGTAACACATGGGCAATGTTTACCCTTGCCTTTTCATGCGCGAACTTCGTTCGCGCCACGCCCCCCTCATGCGCCCCCCATTCCGGGCCCATCAATTTCCAACTTCGCCATAATACCAATACTCGTTCACATTCGTGCCACACTCCCCAGTATCTTCGTTACTAAATTGGTCGATATCCACGGAGTCGCCGTTCTTCGCGCCAGTGTCCAATCTTTTTTCTGGCCCAACCCTCGTACTTGATGAGAAATTCCTGGCGGGTGTCAATTGTTAACGGTTCAAGCGTCTTGAAGCAGCCCTGCTGCCAGTCGCCAAACTCAGCACACGCATGGGCCATGATGATCCTCGAGGCAGCCACGCCGAACAGCAAAGGTAACGAGCATGCACTCCTGTACTTCTCAAGGGACTCCACCAGCGCACTCCACGGTTCCAGTTGCGCCGCCAAGTCGTTAAGCTTCTTGGGTTCTTGCTGGGCTCATGGCCAGGTTTTTTCTGCGTGACAATATGACCATTTATCTACTTTCTCGTACGCAATTACCCCATCTCCTTCGTGCAAACCCGCGAGGTTCCCCGCAGCTCCGCCCAATCCCATTTGTCCTTTAACAAGTCCGATTTCGCGAACTCGTCCGACTTCGCGAACTCGTCTTCATCGAGCTCGTTTTCTCCTTTAGCGTAGTACGTTTGTCTCTTGGTCGTCGACGATGTGTAGTCACTCAGGGCGAACCCCGCCCAAAATATCTATCAAGTCGCCCTCTCCCTCATCGCGTAATGCCCGATCCACGATTCCAAGTCTGCGGTTCAAATACTTCAGGGTTTGCTGATAACCATGCGTCGCTTGGGCGAGCGCATTCAGCAACTTTTCGTTCCACTCCCTGGACTTGGTCGCATCACCCGAGAACATATTTACGAAATTGTTGAACGGCCGTGCACTCGCTGACTGGTTTGTTTCCACCTCCTCATGGTCCTCGTGCTTTCAGCGGACTGTATAGCTTCGGCGATGTTGGTAGCACGTTCCGAGGCGTTCGCTGGACGTTGGAGTTCTGCCATAGCATGTTCCTTCAAGTTGTCGAACTGCTATTCGCAATACGTGTTGCGGTTGATGACCGAAATCAACAGGGCATGCACCTTATGGCTCATCTGTAACATCGCGAGCGCCTCATCGTGGTCAACCGTCCTGGTGCCCAGTGTGGCGCTGCGCTCGAAGGAGAGTCCCATCCTTTCGTGGTTGGCCTTGAAGGCCGTGATAACATATCCGTTCTCGCAACCGGCATTGCACAAATCCGCAAACTGGTTTGTGCTCCGGATGCACCAGGCTTTTCGGACATCAGGCAACGTCACATGATAACCCGGGTTGTGGTTGTTAGGGTCCACTGGGGTCGCTGCAGCGGCCGCCGCTGCAATCCCTGCACTGTAACTGCACTGCAACCCGCGGGGCGAGACAAGGGCTCCGCTACCACGAAAATCAAATAGGAAGTTTTTGCTGAGAAGGCAAGTGCACTTGAGCCAAATACCCATGGTATCGGACAAACATGCAAAACAGTCCGACGCATACCGGACAAACTAATATCCTCACCCAGTCGCACGGCCATGCTCTAACACCTCCTCCTCCTCCTCCTCCTCCTCCTCCTCCTCCTCCTCCTCCTCTTCCTCCTCCTCCTCCTCCTCCTCATCCTCCTCCTTCTGCTCCGTTTTCCTCCCTCTCCTCCCTCTCCTCCCCGCGATCGGCAGATCGGCCCCCACTGAGCGCCTGGCATTATCGTCGTCATCCCTTGAACTCCTCGTGCTCGCCACCCTGCTGACGCGCTGCTCCTCCAAGAGATGGAGAGCATCCACCCCCCAGCAGTCGGGGTGCGTCCCTGGCCCCAGGGTGTCCCCGTCCCCGGGGGCTTCCGAGGAAGCCCCCACTGCCTCCTGAGCACCCCATCGCGAGGCCCAGGAGGGGCCCCAGGGGCTCCAAAACGTGTTTCTGCTTTTCCCCCTTCCTCCTGCCCCTCTTCCCCCTCGTCGTCGTCGTCGTCGTCCTCGTCCTCGTCGTCGTCGTCGTCGTCGTCGTCGTCGTCGTCGTCGTCGTCGTCGTCGTCGTCGTCGTAGTCCTCGTCCTCGTCCTCGTCCTCGTCCTCGTCGTCGTCATCGTCGTCGTCGTCGTCGTCGTCGTCGTCGTCGTCGTCGTCGTCGTCGTCGTCGTCGTCGTCGTCGTCGTCGTCGTCGTCGTCGTCGTCGTCGTCGTCTATACCTCCCCATTATCACCCTTTCCCCGTCTCTCGCCGCCCTCCTCGAAGGATGGGCCAGGGACACCTCTGGCTTGGAGGCGGCAGGGGAGAGGTCTGAGCTGGATACGCCCAGGCGAAGTCGGTCAAAGAGGGGGCCTGGAGGCAACTCCGCTCAAAATTGGTGCCGAACCCCTTTCGGGGTCGAAACCGACCAGTTTTTCGAGCCACGTCCAGCTGTGGCAACGAGGGGAGCCCAATGCCTCCCCCCCCCTTACCGGCTGGAGCCAGTGCTGGGCCATCTCGGCCCCACAGCCAGCTCCACCCTCTGGCAGCGCCCCGAACCACAGCTCCCGCCGCGACCGCCCCAGCGCGCGCGGCCTCTCCCAAGACGCGACGGATGTCATGATGGGATTGGCTCCGGATGCGCTTCAAGAGTTCCAGAGCATCCGGCGGCCCCCGTTCCTGCAGCCGCGTGGAGCATTGAAAAATCTAGGAGATCCTGGAAATCCTGGAAAGTCTCATCATCATTTGGTCGGGCATGTCTTCCTGCATGCGATTTTGGAAGAGAATGAAAAAATAGTCCCCAACAAAAACTTCAAGTAACCCAAATAATCAAACAACAAGCGTCCCTAGATTATGTCCTGACTAGTTTTGAATACTCCTCCTGTGGAGGGACATGCCCGACTTGACATTATCGTGACCTGATGCTCCTCTGATCTCCGCGGAGAAGGAGCCCCCGGGGCCTGCCCACGAGGCCGCCCCCCTCCCCAGCAGCCGCAGCCGCGGGGCGACAGCTCCCGACGCCTCCCTACCGGAGAGCGCGGCGCGCCCTGGCCGCGGGAGCTCGGGGGGGAATCTCTGGCTGCAGGGGCGCGGGGGCTCCGTAGCGAGAAGCCCACAGCCTTGGGGGGGGAGGAGGGGTGGCCTCCTCCCCAGGATGCCGGGAGGGGGGCACGCCACCGGTGGGGGCGAGCGAGAGGGGGGGGGGGGAAGCGAGCAGGAGCAGGCCTGCTCCGAAGGCGGCGGGACTTCTCGGACTACCCACCAGACCACCCCAGCCCGACCCGAAGGCCCGAATTTCAAATTGGGGGGATGCGGGTGCACGGTT
>CAUYUJ010018023.1:0-54955 GCA_963575745.1 Prorocentrum cordatum
ACTGTCTCGGGGTCCCTTCGGGGCTCTGTTGGAGCTGTTGGGGGGAGTCTAGGGGCCCTCTTCGGGGTATTTTCGGTTTTCGCCCACATGTTTCGTGAGGTTCTGGTTTTCTTCCCTTCCGCGTCGCACCCGCGTCTCCCTCCTCCCCTCCTCCTCTTCCTTCCTTCCCTCACCCACGTTCAACGCATGCACGGCGCGTACATGAGACACGCGTCTACATACAGGTGCACGCATGCAAACATTCGCACACACACCATACAACGCCATTGCGCGCCTGGAGTGTTGACTGTATTATGCCACCGATGCCTCTCGTTCAGAGCATAGCAGGCGTGGCATTTTCTCGACACCAGATGGGGTGTGCAAAGAGTGGTTCCCTTATCCGCGCCTCTCGTCCAGGGCATAGCTGGCGAGGCGCGACGAGGAACAAATTGCGACTGGATTCGGAGGGGCCTGGTACTGGAGCACGCTGAACCGATGGATATGTCGCCAGAGCATGATCGACACGCGCCGTCGCGTGTCGCTGGTTCTTCTGCAGTCAAAAGACGAGGGCGTCGCCTGCAGCGCGCTGCAGGAAATTGCTGACGCTTGCGAGAGGCTGCTGGACGTGCCGAACCCTGGGCGGGGCGCGTGCGCGGAGTTCTGCCCGCTCGCGTGGGCGTGAAGGTGAGATTCACAGTGGAAGGCCACCGTCGTGAGCTTCGTGCTCGAAAGCAGCGACCAGGACAGGTGCGGCGCCTGCGCTTCGGGAGAGATCTCCCGCCCGTCCCGCCCGCGCTGTTTGCCTGCTGGAGTCTGGATGCAGGTGCGCAGGTTCGAGAAGCAGAGCCTGGGCGTGGTGGCCGCCCTTATCAACTCCTCGGAATCCAGAGCGAGAAGGCAAACGGCTTATTCTGCTTCCCGTTCGTGGGGGCGCTTGTCACGTGGCAAAGCGCCAACGTGGTGCACCGGGTTCGAAAGGTTTGGGCACGTGTTCGCGCGCGGGCGCCTCCTGGCGCCCGCCGCGTCACAGGGCCAGGCGATCCGCGCCGGGGTGGCCGTCGACTGCGCGTGGGGCGTGAGCGTTGGCAGACCGGAGGGAAGAGCGGGGAATTGGTGGCCGCACTTGTGCGCGATGCTCACCAGAGCCATTTGCGAGGACGATGTGCGTTTACTTCGGCCGCCGCCAGGGGAGGTTCCTTAGAAAGGCCCGCCTCCATCCGTGCCCAAAACCCTCCATAAGTTTGATGAGCGCATGGCCGCGGAGACGCGGGAGATCGGGACCCTCGCGGTGGAACGCCACTTCAATTTGCCGGCGGGGTGACGTCGTTGGAGCGCGCGGGCCCGTGCGCATCTACCGCTGCTGGGCGACGCGATCTCGGTCGCCACCGCCCAGAGATTTCCCACCGAACGGCGTTCCCGGAGGCCACCAATCGCTTCCTCAGTGCCCCCTGTTGTTTTTCGTGCCCTTCAACCCCGCTTCGTCGAACGGCCCGCGGTGGCCCCCGTTCCCGCTACCATCCCGTTCCAACTCTTGCCTATTCCCCCCTTCGCGCTGCGTGGCGGTGGTAGTGGTGGCGCGGCGCGCGCGAAACATAAAGTAAGTATGCGGGGTTGTTCGGTGGCGTATTTTGTCGGGGGCGTCTTGGGCCAATTTTGGGACTTCCTGGGTCCTCGGGGTTGTCTTGTGCCCCGTGGCTCGAACAGGGGTGGTCGTCAACTGGGGTCTCTATCGGAGCCACAATAAGGACCTCTCGAGGCCCTCTTGGAGTGCTCCTGGGGTCCTGTTGGAGTCCTGTTGGGCCGTCTTGGGCTCCGGCTGGGCCCCTGAGGCCTTTGTCTGCGGCCGCCGTGGGTCCAGCTGGAGGCCTCAGAGGCCCGCCAGGTGCGAAGCTGTGAGAGGGTATGCGTGGTTGGTTGTTCTCCTTAGGTTTTGGGGCGATGTGGACCCCCCGGGGGATTGTTTGGGGTGCTCCAGGAGTCCTTGGGCCCATTTTGGGCCCCTCAAATGTATGTCGGAGGCTATTGTGAGCCATCTACCGCTGTCTTGAACCGTCATCGTTACCATTTTGGAGCGTCGGGGGCAATCTCGTAACCATCTTGGACATGGGCCCATTGACGCACCCCCCCAATCACCAAGGGAGGTGATAGCGGGAGGGGTACCTTCCCCAGATATGGGAACAGAAAGTTCAGGAAGTCGGGGGAGAGCTTAACATCGTTATACCTGCTGCTATAATGCAGTTTGGATCCTGCAAGCGATCTAATTCGGCAGTGGTGCTTGCACTTGAGAATTTTGGATGGATCCGTCGAGGTTTCGCCTCGTCGCCGCCCGTTGCCGCTTCGTTGGCTCCCACCTGGGGGGCCCGTCGAGGTTTCGCCGCATCGCTGCCCGTTGCCGCCTCGTTGCCGCCCGCGTGGGGGTACGTCGAGGTTTCGCCGCGACGCGGCCCCTTGCCGCCCGTTGCCGGTCATTTGGGGGGTCCGTCGAGGCTTCGCCGCGTCGCCGACCGCTGCCGCCTCGTTGCCGCCTCGTTGCTGCCTCGTTGCCGCCCGCGTGGGGGTACGTCGAGGTTTCGCCGCGTCGCGGCCCGTTGCCGCCCGTTGCCGGCCACTTGGGGCGGTCGAGGCGTCGAGGTTTCGCCGCGCCGCGGCCCATTTCCGCCTGTTTGCCCCTTGTTGCCGCCCGCTTGTGGGGTCCGCCGAGGTCTCGTCGCATCGCCCTCCGTTGGTGCCTCGCTGCCGTCTCGTTGGCCGCCCGCTTGGGGTGCCCGTCGCGGTGTTGGTGGCTCGCGGCCTCGATGCCGCCCCGTTGCCGCCCGCTTGGGGGATCCGCCGAGGTTTCACAGCGTTGCCGCCAGTCGCCGCCTCGTTGCCGCTCACCTGTGGGGGTCTATCGAGGTTTCGCCGCGTCGCCTCCTGTTACCACCTCGTTGCCGCCCCGCTGCCACCCACCTGGGTGGTCCTCCGAGGTTCCGCCGCGTCGCTGCCCGTTGCCGCCTCGTTGCCGGCCACTCGGGGGTCCGTCGAGGTATCACCGCGTTGCTGGTCACTTGGGGGTCCGTCGAGGTTTCGCCGCGTGTTGCGTCGTTGCCGCCCACACCGCTTAGGGGGTTGGTCGAGGTTGGGCCACATAGCGTGCACCACATTGTTGTCACCCACATAGCTTACACCACATAGCTGGCACCACGTAAATTTCATCACACAGCTTACACATCCGCAGTGCAACAACTTACTGTTTGTGGCCCACGCTGGCTAGCGTATTAAATTCACGGATGGTCTTGGTCAATCCTGCGGTGCGGGGTCACTGTGCAGCGCCCCGCGTCGCCCCCCATCATTTCCCTCATCCTTCTTTTCCCATCCGCACGTCCATGTCGGCACGCCCCCTCACACGTCTGGTGGCCCCAGAAGTTGCTCCGCCGAAGCCTCCATGGTCTGTGGCCGCACAACACTCCCCCCGTCCATTTCGGAGCGCCCACGACACGCCCCGCGGCCCCATTGGGAGCTCCACCGACATCCCCCAGGGAGTGTGGCCGCATAGCATCCCCCCGCCCATTTCGGCGCACCCCTCATACGTTCGGTGGCTCTTTTTTTGGGTAAAAGAATGGCTCATTATTTGGGTAGAACAATAAAGAAATCGGTCCACAGAAGCCCCCACGGTGTGTGGCCGCATAGCGCCTCCCCGTCCATCTCGGCACACCCTTACACGTTTCGTGGCCCCATGGGGGCTTCACCGAAACCTCAAGGAGGTGGCCGCACGGTGCCCCCCGCCCATTTCGGCTCACCCGCCACGGGCCGCACGCCTCACGGCCCTACAGGTAACTCCACGATAGCCTTCAGGGGGTGTGGCTGCGTAGCGTCACCCCGTCCACGTCGACACACCCCGCACACGTTCCGTGGCCCCGCAGGGAACTCAACCGGAACCCTCAGGGGGTGCGGTCGCATCGCGTCCTTCAATCCATCCCTGCACGCCATTCACACGTTTCGTGGCCCGAGAGGGAGCTCCACCGAAGGCCGCAGCAGCAGTTGCACGGGGATGCATACCCCTCCCCGCCCATGTTGGCACACCCCTCACGCGCACCGTAGCCCCACAGGGGACTTCACCTAGGCCTCAGTGGCAAGATGCCGCATGACGCCCCCCTCCGCCAATTTCGGCACAGCGCTCACACGTTTCGTGAGTTTCAGGGGACCTCACCGAATGTCACAGCGGCAGTGTATCGCAAAACGTCCCCCCGTCCATTTCGGCACGCTCCTCGCTTTTTGCCGTGGCCCCACAGGGGACTCCACTGAAGGTCTCAACGGCATTTTGTCGCAGGCGGTCTCCGTAGATTTTGGTACCCAACAGGGTGTTTTCCCCGTGTCGTGGCGCATTGCCTATGACGAGAGGGCCTTTTCCTGCGCCTATCGCAGCTGCTCTGGGTTGGGTCCTGCGCCAGGCTAATTCAGCGCCCTTCCTCCACTAGTATTGCTGGCGGACGCCGCGATGATTTTTTGAGTCTGTGAAGGACAGACGGCCGCCCTGGCCCAGGACAAGGGATCCAGGGGAAATTGGCAAGTCTTTGGAATGCCAAGATCTTTAGCAAGCGCTGGACGCCAACTTGCCTTGCCGATGAGCGGCTTCCGAGGAATCGCTGTGTTTGGCTACCTAGGATTGATCGTCTTCCGTCGTGCAACCTGAGCAGTTGTTGATACTTTCGCGGCGAAGAGGGCACCACCAGCACATCCAGAAACGATGCCCCGACGGGTTACCCTGATCAGGGATTTGGAGGATCATGCAGTGGACATTAAAGGGCGGGGGGGGGGCATAGTGTTCCAAGAGGGGAAAGATGGAGGAGGAATCGGAGGAATCGGAGGCGGAGAAAGATGAGGAGGAGGAAGGGACGGAGGAAGAGGAGGATGAGGGGGAGGTGGAGAAGGAGGAGGAGGAAATGGAGGAGGAGGAGGAGGAGGAAGAGAATGAGGAGGATGAAGAGGCAGAGGAGGAGGAGGAGGAGGAGGAGGAGGAGGAGGAGGAGGAGAGGGAGGGGGAGGTGTGTGGAGGGAGGCTGAGGAGGAGGAACACGCGGATGAGGAAGATGATGATGATGATGCTGATGATGATGATGCTGATGATGATGGTGATGGTGATGATGATGATGCTGGTGCTGATGATGCTGATTATGATGCTGCTGATCATGTTGATGATGAGGATGATCAGGATGAATACGAGGGTGATGATGCTGCTGCTGGTGATGATGACGATGATGATGCTGATGATGCTGGCGACGATGATGACGATAATGACGATGGTGATGCTGCTAATGATGATGCTGATCATTATGCTTATGGTGGGGATGCCGATGATGTTATGATGAGACTGATGATGATGATGCTGCTGATGTTGGTAATGCTCATGACGCTGATGATGTTGCTGCTGCTGTTGCGGCTGGCGATGGTAATCAGGATGGCGCTGCTGCTGCTGATGATGGTGATTCTGCTGGTGCTGCTGATGATGCTGAGGTTGGTGGTGACTATGAGGAGGTTTCTGCCAGTGGAGATGGTGATGATGATGATGTTGATGATGCTGTCATTTTGGCGATGCTGGTGATGATGCTGATGATGAGGATGATGAGGATGCTGATTATGATGATGATGCTGCTCCGGATGATTATGCTTCTGATGATGATGCCCATGGTGATGCTGATGATGGTGATGCTGATTTTTATGATGATTCTGATGACGATGCTGATGCTGATGATGATCCTGACGATGGTGAGACGATGCTGATCCTGATGCTGATGCTGATGCTGATGCTGATGACGATGATGCTGATACTGATGATGATGATAATGATGATGCTGCTGATGCTGATGATGCTGATGATGATGATTACGATGATGATGATGCTGATGATTGTGATTGGATGGTGATGACGGTGATGCTGATGCTGCTGATGATTTTGATGCTGATGGCGATGCTGATGATAGTGCTGAAGATGCTGCTGCTGATGGTGTCGATGACCACGACGATTTTGCTGATAATGCTGATTCTGACGATGCTGATGATGCTGATGATGCTGATGATGATGCTGAGGACGCCGACGATGCCGATGATGATAATATTGATGCTGATGATGATCATGCTGATGCTGATGATGATACTGATGTTGATGATGCTGATGATTCTGATTCCGATACCGCTGATGATGTTGCTGATTCTGATTGCGATACCGTGGTGCTGATGATGATGATGATGATGATGATGATTGTGATGACCATAATTCTGATGCTTCTGACGATGACGATGATGATGATGATGCTGATGATGCTGCTGATGATGATGATGATGCGCTACTGTGGCTGCTGCTGCTGATGCTGATGATAGCTATGATCATGATGATGGTAATGATGCTGCTGCTGTTGATGAGGATGATGATGCTGCTGGTGGTGATGATGATGATGATGATGATGATGATGGTTATGATGATGTTGACGATGCTGATCATGGCGGCGATGATGCTGATGATGCTGATGATGATCACTCTTATGTTGACGATTATGCTGCTGTTGCTGCTGCGAACGATGCAATCGCTGATGGTGGTGGTGATGATGCTGATGCAGATGCTGATGCGAATGTTGCTGCTGCTGCTAACGATGATCGTGATGATGGTGAGGATGCGAATAACTATGCTGCTGCTACTGCTGCTGATGATGGTTATGATTGTGATGATGGTGATGATGGTGATAATGATGAGGATGACGATGACGATGACGATGATCATGAAGATGATGATGATGATGATGATGATGATGATGATGATGATGATGATGATGATGATGATGATTATGATGATGATGATGATGATGATGATGATGATGCCGATGATGATGATGATGATGATGATGATGATGATGATGATGATGACGATGATGATTATGATGATGATGATGATGATGATTATGATGATGATGAGGATGAGGAGGAGGATGCTGATGATGATGATGATGCTGAGGCTGATGATGATGATGATGAGGCTGATGATGATGATGATGATGATGATGATGATGATGATGCTGATGCTGATGCTGATGCTGATGATGATGATGATGATGATGATGATGATGATGATGATGATGATGATGATGAGGAGGATGAGGATGAGGATGAGGATGAGGATGAGGATGAGGATGAGGATGAGGATGAGGATGAGGTGTCTCTTGATGGCTTCCTTGGAGGCTCCGTGGCCACTTGGAGCAGCCTTGGGGCGATCGTGAGGCGTTTCGGAGAATGTTGGAAGCCAGTTTGAGCCATCTTGCGCCATCTTTGAGGTCATCTTCGTCAACTTCGGCTTTCTGAGGCCCTCTTGGAGCCATCTTGGGCCATGTTGGACGCTCCAACCCGTTGTCGCCCCCCCCATCCAGACCCAGGGGAAGGTGTAGGGGGAGGGGTCAGCCCCTCCCCGAAAGGAAAGAGGGAACATGGACAAAGAAACGCTCTGGACCACCTCCGCTCTGAAGGCTAGTGAGTTTCTGCTCGTCTTTGACCGCTGCGGTCCGGTTTCTCGTCTAGATCGCAGCCATGCGTGACAGGACCAGACCAACGTGTACAAGAACGCCAGGCAACGCAAGGCCCAGGCGTTCAAAGATTTCGGCAAGCGGACGTGCGTGACGCTCGTCAATGACGAGGAGCAGCTGGCACAGAGGACACACTCTGGCTAGAGGCGAGGGAGTGGATGGAAACTGGGCAGCGGGGATGATGGATATCGCGGGCTCATGTCTTCCCTATCCCTGCTTTGTTCTCTTCGCACCATGCTCTTCGTGGAAATGGGTCCGGGGAAAGTATTGTTTGGGTATAATCCGTCAGCGCTTCGAATCACAAACGTCCTCCGCCCAGGCTTGCCTTGCACGCGCAAGAGAAAAAGAAAACCAGGTTTGCGAGAGGCAGTAGTCATTTTTTTGCAATGTGTGCGCACTCGTATTTGCGTCTAAGTTATTTCGGTCCGTGATGCGCAAGCATCTTCTCATCAGAGGCTCGCCTTTGCGAGCTATTTGACGTTCTTGATGAGTTGGCGGGTGTGCTAGAATCGTCGCCAAGAGTAGACGAGGTTTGAGGTCAGGCTGTATAGCGAACGGTCTATCCGACGCTGTCTTGGCTCACGGCAGCGCTGTCCTATTTGCCAGTTGCACGATTGTGTGACTCTATCTGCGGATCATAGCAGCGGACCGAAGGCCACGTCCTTCTATGATCCATCTCCCGATCTCATGGTTTCTCTCTTACATGTCGTCTTGCTTGCCATTAGCGGATGAGGTGTGAGATACCCCGATACGTCGCCGACGTTATCCTAAGAGGAGGGTTCTCAGCTTATCACCTCATGGTCAAACCCTGTGCCCTTACTTTCCAGTTGGTAGCGGAGCTGGTTACATTTTCATGTGGCTGGCTTTTACATCAAGTGTTATGAACATAACAACCTACCGCGGCACAGTGTAGTACCCGATTGCGCCGGCTTTCAGCAACTACATTCGCAATGCTCTCGAACCCTACACCTCCATGTCCCCGCCGCTTGGCCACACGCCACGCACGACCCAAGCACCGATACGTATCCACAGGGTGACGGCCACGTCCAACCAGACACCCAGTCGCAACCTTACGGACGCCACAATATCCAATGATGCGCAACCCAACATCATCAGCTACAACATGACCATGCATTATGTCAAGGTCGCGATCTTTGGAAATATCTGGGTGTGCTTAGGTTTTGCCGTGGCATGCGTGCGAGGATGAGGAGGACCGGATGAAACACGCACTCGGGGTGTTTTCTAAAATCCCGCAGATCACGTACCTTTCCGCGACTTTGGTCGCGAAGTACACGCATGGTTTGTTGTCGCAATCGGGAATTTGATTCCACCCCGACAGGCATCTGCTTTACAGCGCGGCCTCGGGGGATTGGGTAGGACATTAGCCGTGCGGGTGCCGTCCACCGTCATCAAGTATGGTGTCGCACTGCAGGGGGGGCGCACCGATATAGAGCCACATACATTTTGAAAACCGTGAGAACGAGCGACAGCTCACATCAGGGACAGCCCTCATCGACTTCAGAGTCGACGGAGGCGAGCGTATCGACTCAGTACTGGCCTTGTTCGAGATGGCCAGAGTGGAAGCAGACTCAGTAGGCTTCATTCAACATACCCAACTTCCAGTTTCTTACCCTGATCATATTTCGTGTCTTGGGGGTTGGTACCTCCCGAGCAGCCCAGGTATTGCATCCGGTGAACCACTGGATGCCCCGTACTAACTCAACATCAGTACGACCAATTCTTGGAGCGAATGCGCAGCCATGGACACTTGGCCGTACGTTCACCAGGGAACATCGGGAGCATCTTCAGCGGACGCACTGTTGGCACTGACCACGCCGAAATTAGCGACACAGTGGCAGCCATGCCGAACAGCATCTGGAATGACGGAGAGCCCACTGAGTCTACGATGCTCTTAGGTCGAGACGCCCGCAACAACAGCGAACAGGCGTCTGGCTCAAACGTGGGTTGGCCGTCAGCGGCCAGCTACGCGACGCCTGGCGCGACTACTGTCTGGGGCTCACCCAGCCAACGAGATGACGGTGTATTCGATTTCAGTGCGAATGCCGATGCGGTCTCTTCTACCGGTGCCGAAAACCTCAGCTGGTCAGACCTGCCCGCCGGTGATGGCTCAGCTGCGCAATACCTATACCTAGGCTATCATCGTGCCAAAAGAGGGTGGAGGGGGACCACAGCAGTCAGGAGGTTCAGGCGAGCTGTGCGTCGCGTCTTCTTCCGTGAAGGAAAGGGTGGTTGCGGAGGTGGCCGACGTGCCCGCAGACTGCACGGCAAAGGCGTGGCCGCTTTCGCGGCTCGATTGACCGGCTGCGACTATAAACTTTTCTTTTTAGGAAAGTCAAGGTAGAGGCAAAGGTCGTAGGCATACAACAGGTAAGGGTAAGGGACGTAGGCTCAATCCACTGGGCAAGTGTGGAAAAAAAAGATGATGTGCAATGCCACTTCCAAGAACAATACTCCAATGGAGGCGGGAAAGTCAGGGGCAGCGATAGGGGGGGATGGGCACAGGGGGATGCATCGACCCCCAATCGCCCATCGATCGCCGATATGGCTCCCGTAGCCCCCACCTGCCCAGGAAGGTGTGGAATCACTATCGGACGCTTATCGCCGATCTATCGGCGATGTATCGCCGATTCCAGGTCGATGCATCCCCCCCGTGCCAGTCCCCCCCTATCGTTGCCCCCCAGAAAAGGGGGCGCATCCGTACTTTTTGGTTCAGGGCAACCCGAAGCGGATATTATTATTGAGTGCGTTGATTTCCCTGGAACCGACCATTCTTTTTACTCTCAAACCAGTTCTGCTTGGTTTTTGATGGCTTGCTTTGCCGGCGCTGCTATATCGGTGGATCGCCATGCCGATTGCCTTTGCGATGGGATCGAGGAGCTCTGCGACGCCCCCATCGAGGACTGGGTCGGCGCGCGCTGGCGCGGACACGTGCAGGAAAATTCCGGCGATGACAGCGACGGAGACGATTGCGCGTCCGACGCGAAGACCATGCCCGTCACTGGCGTTGAAATCATAGAACAGCTTGGGCACGAGCAGGCGCCATTCCACCCGCTCCCAGCCCCGACGGTGTTCGGACTCACGGCGGAGGAGCGGGCTGCAGTGGGGTAGGGACAGACCCGCGCCAAAGCATTTATGATGCGGGATAAGTCTGGGGAAGCCCCAATCGGCGCCGTGGCCGCAGCTCGGCGGGTTGCAGTTCGGCGGCCGCCGCGCAGCAGGCGTGCCGTTTAAAGTTAGAAAATATTGCCCGGACACGGGCGGTCCTGGTCGCGGCCGCAGCCATTCTCGTGGTGCCGGCCCCTCTAGGGGCAAAAGCTACGCTCGGCCAGCCAATCCCATGTGCGGCGCGGGCTCCTGCGATACAGGCTGGGGAGAGGGGTTTGCTTACCCCGGCAAGGGGTGTGCCTCTTTCTCTTCCGACGACCAGGGCCCGCGCGCAGCGATCGAGGAAGCTGTGTCGTCGAGCAGGGCTACGTCGAGGCGCAGATTCGCCACTGGTGGTGTTCAGAGCAGTCTGTGATCCGGGCCGGAGGGGACCACGTCATCCAAGCGTCAGAATGTCGCGGCAGGGGCCGTGACGAAAAGCGGGCATTCAAGCTAGATCTGATCAAGGATCGCAGAGAATCTCGCATATGCCCATGCATGGCTCGCAGTCAGTATCGCGGTAACTGCCAGGTTGGCCGCCCATCTCGCGGCCCCCATCGTGGACGGGCCCCTTGGATCCCGATCGCGGTGATGGTATCGGCGGAAGGGCGGCCGCATCCATGGATGATCATATCCCATTGGCCGACGCGGGAATTCAAGAAGCAGGAGGAAAATGGGAAGAGCTGGGCGATAATCATCTTCAAGATATGCAGCGCGGACTGGCGTCGCCGACATTTGGAGGATGGCCCCGCTGGCGATTGTGACGGCGGTGGCGGCAGTGACGACGGCGCTCCCCGTATTCCCCGCCATCGCGAGCTGAGCGCGACAGGTCAGATCACTTGTAGTTCCAGGGCCGAGGTTCCTGCGTCCCCTCCAGCATCGACACGGGCGGCGGGCGGGGAGATGGAAGGGGGGGGGGGGCGCCCCGTGTGCGCGTCGCCAGAATTCGGGCACAGCCAAAAGGGATCAGGATTCAGTGTGATACAGGCAAGCGGAGAACAGGGTCTTCTTTTTCAGGCAAGCCAGGAACGCTACAATCATTGACGTGCGATAGGCTAGCCGATGCAATAGCGACCTGTTTGCCTGGCGACTTGGATTCGCGCAGCGGTCGAGGCTGGGTCAGGTGAATTTCTGTGGTCGCGCTCCTTCTTCTCGGCTGGACGTCAGAGTGACCTTATGCCAGTTGCGGGCCCAATGGGGTCCCCCGTTCGCTGAGCGCGATGCGGTAGCAGCGGCTTGCGCGCTTGGTTTTGGCCCCCTCGCGTCCCCCTGAAACCGCGCACCAGAGATTACTCTTGCCTGGGGCCACCCTTGCGTGTAGTCGATCATCTTCCCAGAAACTGGCCATCCTTTCGCTCCTCGGCCGCGCCATCGCCTCCCATGAACGGCCGACCTTGGCATGCGATGCCGGCCTCTCGCCCTCACCGCCCTTCTCGTCGTCTCGACCTGCTTCTGGCATGGGCAGGGGAGCTCGCCGGAGAGCCCCTGGCGCCCCCCTCGGCCCTGGCCACCCAGACGGTCCCGGCTGGGTGGTTGCGCCTCGCACGGGCATGCTCGGGTGCCGCTCCCTGCGGCCGCGCTCTCGCCAGCCCGGGCCCTTGTCTCTCTGCCTCTGTCTCTGACCTTGCAGTCACGACGCCGAAGCGAGGAACACTTTGGCTTCGGAATGGGCTCGATGTTCCTCGGGGTCTTCCACGGCTGTTCCTCTAGCCCTCCTCTAGGCTCTGGGGCTCAAAAGGGGCTTCGCTCCTTATGTGTCGCTCGTATCGCTTTCTATGGCAGCCCGCGTAGGGATGATGTATTCTCCAAGGATGCTCTTGCACCCCTTCCCCTTCGGCCCACCCTTGGCCGCTCTCGCTGGCCGCGCCCCGCCTGCAAAGCGTCGACGGGGCTCTCCAGGACCTTCGCATGCTTCTCATGGGTCCTCATTATACGGGTTGACGGTATCTGGCCCTATCGCCAGCTCACAAACGAGACCCATGAACCGCCTTGGTTCGGCGTCGCCCCAACATAGTAATATTATGTGCTACCCCGCAGGGGTGACGCGCGCACCGAAACATCTTACAGTATATGCGTCGTGGCGGTTCTGGCCGCACCGCTCGGGAAATGATATGCTACAAGGTGGGTGTACTATACGTTCGGGTCGGACGCGCGCCTCCAAGGAGGACATGTAGTCTTCGTATGTCTCTGTGCGTCCCTTTGGTACCCGCGTGCCGCCGCATGCCGCCGGCGAGGCCCCGCAGGCCAGCGAGCTCGCTGGCCCTGAAGGGTGGCGAGAATGAATGAATGAATGAAGCCGCGTGTCCGTAGGCACATGAGCGATGGCACGAGCGTGCGCTAGATAGTATACTTGCGCACTGCCGCTTTCCAGGCCTTTCTGCTGTCAAGGTGCCCAAATAACTTATATATGACAACCAGCATGACGACAAATATGCTGCGCATGCTTATACAACTCTGCCGCCCACGCCTGCTGGGACCTGCCCCTCTTTCGGCGGCCGGGCAGCTGTTCCAAGTCGGAGGAGGAAGGTTGGAAAACGACCTACCTGACAGGATGGTCGTTGCACTTGCGCGCAATATCACCGAACAAAATCAATTGCCGCTGCAACAGAAGGTCGCTGAGCTTGGCCCGCCGGGCTCGCTGAAGAGCCTCGGCGTTGGGGACGCGACTGGTAGATATGAGTGCGCCATGCCCAGAATTTTACGCAGGCAGCGCGCCTGAAATGCATTCAACCTCGCTAGTTCGTGCTTGCGTAACCAAGACGCGTGCAGACTGTACACGAGCGTCGACTCTCAAGCAGTGGCGAAGCGTCCTGGCGTGCCTTTAGGCCTACCAAACAATGTTCTAAGAACCTTTTGTGGTTTCCACGAAATGTTCTGAGAACATTTCTGGCTGTGACTGTCTTGTTTCAACACATCGGGTTTATGTTCTAAGAACATTCCCCAATCAGAGCTTGCCTCTGTAGGGGTCATAGCGGATTCATGTTGTTAGGTTAGGTTTGCCGCCGATTTTCGCCGCACGCCCGGGTGCCCGGGTGCCCAGGTGCCCGGTAGCTCTATATAGCCTTATAGCCCTATAGCTTTATAGCCCTGTAGCCCTAATAGCCTCATAGCCTCATAGCCTTATAGCCCTATAGCCCTATAGCCCTACAGCCCTACAGCCCCATAACCCTATAGCCCAATAGCCCTATAGCCCTATGACCCTGTGGCCCTGTAGCCCTATAGCCCCATAACCTGCTAGCCCCATAGCCTTATAGCCCATAGCCCCAAAGCCTTAAACAAAGTATGTTTATTGTTTTTTTGTACTTTTCCTCCAGTGTCATTGTGTTTTTGTTCTTAGGACATGTCTGGGTTCTAAGAACACTTCGTGGTAGGACTATAGGAATGCCGGAACGGTCGGTCCCTGCTGAAGACTCCACGCACGCCGCGAATATAACGAGCCGATAACGCCAGGGGAGGCGCCGTGGCCCCCTCTCTGAGGGGGGGCTTTGCCGTGGCCCGCGCGCTCTTTTGGCCCCTCCTCCGGCGCTCGGCTTCCCAGGGAGGAGGAGGAGGAGGAGGAGGAGGAGGAGGAGGAGGAGGAGGAGGAGGAGGAGGAGGAGGAGGAGGAGGAGGAGGAGGAGCAGGAGGAGGAGGAACAGCAGGAGGAGGAGGAGGAGGAGGAGGAGGAGGAGGAGAAGGAGGAGGAGGAGGAGAAGGAGGAGGAGTGGCTCCTGAGGGAAGCGGGTCCTGATGCCTTCCGCTCGCCACTGGCCTCGGCCTGAGGCCGCCTCTCGGCTCCAGGACTCGCGGGTGGGGAAGCGGGTCCTAAGGGTTGCAAATACAAGCCTTGCAGATGAAAACCTTGCAGATAAAACCCAATATTGCAATCTTTGCATTCTCTTTGGTTTTTACCTGCACTCTTTTATTTGCATTCAGAAAGGTTTTATGTGTAATCTTTCGGTCCTGAGGTTCTACTCTAGGTTCGGGCTCTTGGGGCCCTCCACAGGCCCCAGGAACGTCAGGAAACGACTCGGGACGATGGCCCCGGGGTTGAGGACCCGTTTCCCTCCAGACCCGTTTCTCCCATGCTAGTCTCGGTTCCAGGACGGACAAGCGGGAGCGTGAGGAGGGCAAGTACGTCCCCGTCCAGGCGCCCCGGATGCCAAGGAGCAGAGTCCGGGAGGAACGGGGCGGCTGGCGCCTTGGTCACCACCTGCTCCTGCTCCTGCCGCTTCTTCTCGCTCTCTTGTCCTCATCCTTCTCCTCCTCCCCCACCTGGTACTGCTGCTCACCCCTCCTGATTTTTTTTTTCGTCCTGTGGTGTTGGGTTCTCGTTTTGAGTAGACGGCGCCCCGCGTTCCTCCTTCCTCCTCCCTCCCTCCCTCCTCCTTCCTTCCTTCCTCACTCCTCCCGCTCCTCCCATCCCCCTGCGCCCTCACACGTTTTGTGGCCCCATCGGGAGCTCCACCGAAGGCCCAAGTGCTACCGCCCGCAGGCATCCCCCCCACCCAGTACAGCGTTTCGTTGCCCCACAGGGAGCTCCATCGAAGGTCCCAGCGCTACCGCCCGCATCCCACCCAGTACAGCGTTTCGTGACCCCATAGGGTTCTCCACCGAAGGTCCCAGTGCTACCGCCCGCATGCCATGCGTCCCCCCAACCCAGTACAGCGTTTCGATGCCCCGTAGGGGGCTCCACCGAAGGCCCAAGTGCTACCGCCAACATGCGCCCCCCCACCCAGTACAGCGTTTCGTTGCCCCATTGGGAGCTCCGCCGAAGGTCCCAGTGCTACCGCCCTCATGCGTCCCCCCTGCCCAGCAAAGCGTCTTGCGGCCCCACCGAAGGTCCAAGCGCTACCGCCCGCATGCGTCTCCCCCACCCAGTGCAGCGTTTTGTGGCCCCATCGGGAGCTCCACCGACGGCCCCAGTGCTACCGCCCGCATGCGCCCCCCCCGCCCACTGACAGCGTTTCATGGCCACACAAGGAGCTCCACCGAAGGTCCCAGCACTACCGCCCACATGCGTCCCCTCCCCACCCAGTACAGCGTTCGTGGCCCCGTAGGGAGCTCCACCGAAGGTCCCAGTGCTACCACCCGCATGCGTCCTCCCCACCCAGTGCAGCGTTTCGTTGCCCATAGAAGGCTCCACCGAAGGTCCCAGTGCCTCCCGTATGCGTCGCCCCCACACCCAATACAGTTTTTCGTGGCCCCATAGGGGGTTCCACCGACGCCCCCAGTGCTACCGCCCGCATGCGTCTCCCCCACCCAGTGCAGCGTTTCGTGGCTCCCTGGGGAGCTCCACAGACGGCCCAAGTGCTACCGCCCTCATGCGCCCCCCCCATCCAAGCACTGCCGCCTGTATGCGTCTCCCCCACCCAGTACAGCGTTTCGTGGCCCATAGAAGGCTCCAAGGAAGGTCCCAGTGCTACCGCCCGCATGCGTCCCCCCGCCCAATACAGTTTTTCGTGGCCCCATAGGTAGCTCCACCGACGCCCCCAGTGCTACCGCCCGCATGCGTCCCCCCTACCTAGTACACGGTTTCGTGGCCCCAGAGGGAGCTCCACAGACGCCCTAGTGCTGCCGACCTCTTGCGCCCCCCCACCCAGTACAGCTTTTCGTGGCCTCATGGGGAGCTCCGCCGACGGCCCCAGCGCTACCGCCCGCATGCGTTTCCCCCCTCCCCCCCCCCACACACAGTACAGCGTTTCGTGGCCCCACATGGAGCTCCACCGGCGGCGCCAGAGGCACCGTCCGCATGCGCTTCCCCTGCCCAGAAGACCGTTTCGTGGCCACTCCACCGAAGGCCTCAGTGGCACTTTCCGCATACGTCTCCCCCACCAACGCAGCGTCTCGTGGCCCCGTAGGGAACTCCACCGAAGGCCCCAGTGGAACCGTCCGCATGCGTCTCCCCCACCCAGTACAGCGTTTCGTGGCCCGATAGGGACCTCCACCGAAGGCCCCAATGGCACAGTCGACATGCGTCTCCCCTACCCAGCACAGCGCTTCTTGGCTCCATAGGGAGCTCCACCGAAGGCCCCAGTGCTACCGCCCGCTTGCGCCCCCACCACCCAGTACAGCGTTTCGTGGTCCATAGGGAGCTCCACCGAAGACGATGCCCACAACTGCGGGTCCTTCGCCAGGAAAATTTTAGCGCCAGGCAAGCTCCAGTTTCAGGGCTGTGGCGTTCAATTTTGGCTCTCCTCCTGCTGCTTCTTGCATCTCACCACCCGCCCATGCCTCATGCTCCCCCTTCTCCTTCTCCTTCTCTTCCCTCCCCTTCCCCCTTCTCCTTCTCCTTCCCCCTTCTCCTTCTCCTTCTCTTGCTGCATCTCTGCATCTCCTCATGCTTCCCCCTTCTCCTTCTCTTGCCGATGCTGGCCGTTCTCCCGCTCCTGCCGCTGCCTCTCCTGCTCTCTTCCCGTCTGGCCCTCCTGCTCGTCCTCTCCCGCTCCTTTTTCTCGGGAGTTCGTAGAGGGGGGGGGGTGTCCCAGTTGGATGCTCACATCTCCTTCTTCCAGGGGCCATTTGGAGTGTTTTTTCTCCCAACCTCATCTCTGCCCCTACCCCACCTTCAGGTCCCCCCGATTTCTGCTCCTGCTGCTTTTTCCTCATGTACTCCTCCTCCCGATGCAGGGCAGGAGGAGGATGATGATGATGATGATGAGGAGGAGGAGGAGGAGGAAGTAAGAGGAGCAGACTGAGGATGGGCACTAGGAGGATCATGAGGCGGGAAAGTGTCACCAGCAGGAGAAGTAGGACTGGCAGGATGATGAGCAGGAGGAACAGGAGGATTATGGCGAGGGCTTTTACTTCCTATAGCAATCCATCGCAACCAAGCGCGATTTATAATCCTTTGGTCCGTATTTGTCGGATCACAAACCAACACTTCTAGAGCGAAGTTGCGGCCAGGAAGCCTGAAGATCGATAAGCGCAGCCCGCAGTCCAATTCGTCTACGATTTTTTAGTGGATGCTAGATGCTGGCTGCCAGCCGTGAGGCGGCTCGGAACATGACATATAAACCGAGGTATTATGGAGCACTGTCGAGCTGTGTCTGAAATTGCGCTGCCATGGTCAAGTGCAGCTTGCCGCACCAGCCGGGCTTACGACGGATCCGTGCCAGGCCCCGAAGCCAGGTTATGGATGAGCGGCGAAGCCAGGGAGACCGGCCAAGGCGGGGCACCCCAGCAGGGGTGGGCAACCCGGACGGCGAGGAAGGTGGGAGGGTCGCGAGCATTTAGCCCGTTGGGAAGTGGTGATGGGGATGAGGAGGAGGGCGATGATGATGATGATGATGATGACGATGATGATGATGATGATGATGATGATGATGATGATGATGATGATGATGATGGCGATGACGACGACGACTACGACGACGATGCTGATGATGGTGATGATGACGATGCTGATAATAACGATGATGATACTGCTGCTGCTGATAACGATGATGATGTTGGTGAAGATGACGATTCTGATGACGCTTATGATGATGCTAATGATGATGATTCGGTTGGTGATGATGATGATTGTGATTACGATGATGATGATGCTGATGACGACGATGGTGATGGTGATGCTGATGATGATAATGATGCTGTTGATGATGAGTAATGATGATGATGATACTGATGCTGGTGATGCTGCTGATGATGATACTGGAGGGTGGTGATGATGGTGGTGGTGGTGATGCTGCTGCTGATGATGATGATGATGATAATGAGGAGGATGATCACGAGTCCGATGACGACGCTGATGATGATGATGACGATGCTGATGATGATGCTGATTCTGATGATGATGATGATGACGATGCCTGATTCTGATGATGACGACGAGGAATGAAGAGGAGGATGAGGATGATGCTGATGATGATGCTGATTCTGATGCTGATGATGCAGATAATGATGATGACGATGATGATGATGATGATGATGATGATGATGATGATGATGATCATGATGATGATGATGCTGCTGCTGATGATGATGATTATGATCATTATGATGATGGATATGATGATGAATATGCTGATGATGATGATGATGATGATGATGATGATGATGATGCTGATGATGATGATGATGATGATGATGATGATGATGATGGTCATGATGATCATGATGATGCTGATGATGATGCTGATGCTGATGCTGATGCTGATGATGATGATGATGATGATGATGATGATGATGATGATGATGCTGATGGTGATGGTGATGGTGATGGTGATGATGGTGACGAGGAGGAGGAGGAGGAGGAGGAGGAGGAGGAGGAGGAGGAGGAGGAGGAGGAGGACCAGTGGCAACCCAAGGGTCATCAAGGATGTTGGAATTCACCCTCTCTCCAAGCTCCTGATTTATAGGCCCCTACAACGGTTCATTTCCATTGAGGGAACTGCCTCGTTGGAAGACGACAGTTTGAAAATGCTGAAGCGGACCAAAACATGGTTCTCGGGATTTCAACGCCACGTATCAACCTGACTGCTGCGCCTTGACGATCCAGAATTGTGCCAGAGCGCCATTTTTGGGACTTCAACACAGCGAATCAAAATACTGGTTGTGCCCGCATAGTCCTGAATCCTTCCAAAACACCATTTCTGGTACGCTGATCACGGGAATCCGTGAAACTCTTGCGAATTTTTGAAACGGATGTGCGCGGCGCTAAGGCGTGAACCACATTTTGAAAAGGAGCTGCCCTCAATCCGTGAAGCTCTTGCAAGTTTTTCAAACAGATGTGCGCGGCGTTTAGGTGAGAGCCACATTTTGAAAACCACCCGCCCTCAGTGCGTGAAACTCTTGCAAATTTCCAAAGCGAATGTGCGCGGCGCTAAGGCGGGAACCACATTTTTAAAACCACCCGCCCTCAATTCGTGAAACTCTTGTATTTTTTACGACGAGTGTGCGCGGCGCTAAGGCGAGAGCCACATTTTGAGAACGACCCGGCCTCAATCCGTGAAGCTCTTGCAAATCTTTAAACGAAAGTGCGCGGCGCTAAGGCGAGATGCACATTTTGAAAACGACCCGCCCTAAATCGGAGAATCTCTTGCAAATTTTAAAAACGAATGTACGCGGCGCTAAGGCGAGAGCCACTTTCTGAAAACCACTCGCCCTCCATCTGTGAAATCGTTGTCTTTCAGCTTCAGAGTCAGAAGTGGTGAAGAAGTCTCAGGCGGAACGCCCAGTCCGACCTAAAAACTGGCCTCGGGGTGCGACAGGGAGGAGTGATCTATAAGGAGAAGGAATGGAGGAGGAGGAGGAGGAGAAGGAGGAGGAGGAGGAGGAGGAGCGGCTGCCGCAGGAGGTGGGGCAGGAAGTGGGGCGGGAGGGAGGAGGAGAAAAGGGAAGGGGGAAGGGGAACGGGGTGGGAGGAGGAGGGGGAGGAGGAGGAGGAGGAGGAGGAGGAGGGCTTGGAGGAGGATGAGGACGGTGATGATGATGATGCTGATGATGATGATGATGATGATGATGATGATGATCATGATGATGATCGTGGTGATGATGCTGATTATGTTGCTGATGATGATGCTGACGATGCTGATGCGGATACTGATGATGCTGATGAGCACGATGCTGAGGACGATTATGACTCTGATGATGATAATGATGATGATGCTGAGGCTGATGGTGATGATGGTGATCATGACGATATTGGTGACGATGCTGATGCTGATGCTGATGATGATGCTCATGATGATGATGCATCTGATGATGTATCTCATGATGCGGATGATACGCGTACTGCCAATGATGCTGCTGCTGCTGATGATGATGCGGCTGAGGATCCTGACGATGTTGATGCCGATGATGGTTGTGGTGGTTGTGACGATGATTGTGACGATGACGACGCCGATGCTGTCACTGATGGCGACGATCATGATATGATGATGGGGATAATGGGGGTGATGATGATGAATCTGCTCTTGATTATGATGACGATGCACATTGTCATTATTGTTAGTCGTATAATTATATATTGAATTTGTTTTTTGTAGGTAATATTCCTAGTATTACAGTGATTGTTATTATCATGATGATGCCGATGATGGTGATAATGCTGATACTGATTCTGATTCTGCTCATAATACTGATGCTGGTGATGATAATCCTGATGATTCTGATGAGGTAGACGCTGATGGCGATGATGATGCTGCTGATGATGATGCTGTTGATGCTGATGATGATTATGATGGTAATGCTGATGATGATGCTGCTGATGCTGATGATGCTGATGATGATGCTGAGGTTGATGATCATGATGCTGACGAAGACGATGACGATGTTTATGCTGCTGATGATGCTGATGTTGATGGTGATGATGCTGCTGCTGATGATGCTGATGATGATGATGCTGCTGATGATAATGATGCTAATTCTGCGACTGATGATGATGCTGATGATGCTAGTGATGATTATGCTTCTGCTGATGGGTATGATGATAATGCGGACGACGATGCTGATGATATGATATGATGAGGGTGAAGATGCTGACGATGATGATGAGGATGGTGATGATGAGTATGATGATGATGACGATGATGAGGCTGATGATGCTGATGATGCTGATGCTGCTGATGCTGTTGCTGCTGATGATGATGGTGGTGATGATGCTGATACTGCTGATGATGATGATGCTGATGCTGATGATGGATGATGATGCTGATGAGGATGAGGATGAGGATGAGGATGAGGATGATGATGAGGAGGAGGAGGAGGAGGATGATGATGATGATGATGACGATGGTGATGATGAGGATGGGGATGGTGCTGCTGATGCTGATGCTGATGCTGATGCTGAGGCTGATGACGATGAGATGCGGAGGACGAGGGAGATGAGGAGAAGGAGGAGGCGGAAGATGAGAAGGGGGAGGAGGCGGAGAAGGAGGAGGAGGAGGAGGAGCAGGAGGAGGCGGAGAAGGAGGAGGATGAGGAGGGAGGAGGAACAGGGACGAGGGAGGATGAGGGAGGAGGATGACGAGGAGGAGGAGGAGGTGGAGGAGGAGGAGGAGGAGGAGGGGTGATGATGATCCTAATCCTCCTCCTCCTCTTCATCCTCCTCATCATTATCATCATCACCCCTCCTCCTGCGAAGTGGTACGAGCGCAGGAGGAGGGGTGATGATGATAATGATGAGGAGAATGACGAGGATGAGGAGGATTAGGATGAGGTGGAGGAGGAGGACGAGGCGGATGAGGCGAAATACTGAGAGGACGAGGAGGAGGACGAGGAGAAAGAGCACGATGAGCAACACGATGGTGATGATGATAAGGTTGACAACGATGAAAATGATGCTGATGAGGATGATGATGCTGATAATGATGATGCTGATGATTCTGATGCTGATGATGACGATGCTGATGCTGCTGCTGCTGATGATGAAGATGCTGCTGATGGTGCTGAAGTTGTCGACGATTGTGATAATGATGCTGCTGCTGATGATGCTGATGATGCTGATGCTGATGCTAATGCTGATGTTGATGATGCTGATGATGCTGCTGATGCCGGTGCTGATGCCGAGTATGATGACGATGATGATGATGCGGCTGATGATGATGAGGATGATGCTGATGCTGATGCTGATGCTGACGATGTTGATGCTGCTGATGATGATGCTGTTGCTGATGCTGACGATGACTATGCTGTCGCTGCTGGTGCTGATGTTGCTGGTGGTGATGATGATGATGATGCTGATGCTGCTGATGATGGCGACGATGCTGCTGCTGATGATGATGCTGATGCTGCTGCTAAAGATGCTGATGACGATGACGATGACGATGAGGATGATGCTGATGATGAATATGATGGTCATGTTGGGGATGATAATGATGATGCTGATGATGCTGATGATGCTGATGATGAATATGATGATGATGATGATGATGATGATGATGATGATGATGATGATGATGCTGATGATGATGATGATGATGATGCTGATGCGTTGATGACGATGCTCATGATGATGGTAATAAACGGTGATGCTGATGATGGTGATGCTGATGATGCTGATGATAGTGATGCTGATGCTGCCCATAATGATGCTGATGATGATGAGGATCAAGACGAGGATGATGTTGAAGATGTTGATGCTGATAACGATTCTGTTGATTCTGATGATGGTGATGCTGATGATGCTGACGATGGTGATGCTGATGCTGAGGCTGATGATGACGATGATGATGATGATGATGATGATGATGATGATGATGATGCTGATGATGATGCTGCTGATGATGATGATGATGATGCTGGTGATGATGATGATGGTGATGATGTTGTTGATGTTGATGATGCAGATGATACTAATGACGGTGATGCTGGTGATGATGATGCTGATGATGATGATTGTGATTGTGCTGATTATGCTAATGCTGATGCTGATGCTGATGCTGATGATGATGATGATGATGATGATGGCGATGCTGATGTTTATCATGATGCTGCTGCTGATGATGATGCTGATGCTGCTGCTGATGATGGTGATGGTGATGATGATGCTGCTGCTGATGTTGGTGATGCTGTTGCTGTTGCTGATGATGATGATGATGATGATGATGATGATGATGATGATGATGATGATGATGATGAAACTGATGATGAGGAGGAGGATGAGGAGGAGGAGGGGGAGGAGAAGGAGGGCTTCGAGGAGGACGAGGACCAGGATGAGCAACACCAGAAGCAGGATAACAGTACGTTGGTGAATCATCCTTCTCCTTGTACCGCCCTCCGTTCTCTCGCGGTCGCCCAGCCGTCCTACTTGTGAAGGCGTGCTCACACGCCTGGCTCCAGTGGGGGCAGCGGCCGCATGTGCAGGATGAGCAGCGAGAGGAACACGAGGAACACGATGAGGAGCAGCAGCAGAAGCAGGAACAGGGGAAAGGGGGCAGACCAAGCAGCATCATGATGGATGATGGATGATGATGATGATGATTATGATGATGATTCTGATGATGATGATGATGATGATGATGATGATGATGATGATGATGATGATGGTGATGCTGACTATGATGATTATGATGATGACGGGGATCATGATGATGATGCTGATGCTGATTATGATGATCATGATGATGCTGCTGATGCTGCTGCTGATGATGATAATTCTGATGATGATGATGATGATTATGATGATGATAAGTATGATGATGCTGATGCTGTTGATGCCGATGATGATGCTGATGATGATGCCGATGATGATCATAATGATGATGATGCTGTTGATGATGATGATGATGATGCTGATGCTGTTGATGATTATGATGATGATTATGATGAAGAGCAGCAGCAGAAGCAGGAACAGGGGAAGGGGGCAGACCAAGCAGCATCATGATGGATGATGATGATGATGATGATGATGATGATGATGATGATGATGATGATGATGATGATGATGGTGATGGTGATGGTGATGGTGATGGTGATGGTGATGGTGATGGTGATGATGACGGGGATGATGATGATGATGATGATGATGATGCTGATGATGATGATGGTCATGATGATGATGCTGATTATGATGATTTTTCGGATGATGCTGCTGATGATGCTGCTGCTGCTGATGATGATGATGATTCTGATGATGATGATGATGATGATGATGATGATGATGATGATGATGCTGATTATGATTATGATAAGTATGCTGATGCTGTTGATGCTGTTGATGCTGATGATGCTGATGATGATGCCGATGCTGGTAATGATGATGATGATGCTGTTGTTGATGATGATGATAATGATGATGATACTTGTGCTGATGATGCCGATGATGATGACGAATAAGAAGAACATAATAATAATAGTAATCATAATAGTAATAGTAATAGTAATAATACTAATAATAATACTAATAATAATATTGATAATAGTAGTAGTAATAATAACAATAATAATAATGATCGTAGTAATATTAATAATAATAATAATAATATGTTGATGCTGCTGATGATGACGATGATGATCACGACGATGATGCTGCTGCTGCTGATGATGATGATGATGATGATGATGCTGATGATGGTATCGATGGTGATGCCGATGGCGATGGCGATGGCGATGGCGATGATGATGGCTTTGGTGATGACGATGGTTATGCTGCTGATGATACGTGTTGTGATTTATCTGTCAATGACATGGTGATGCTGTATTAGCAGCAGCAGGACGAGCAGCATGATAACAAAGAGGAGTGGAAGCAGCATGAGACGGAGCATGAGGAAGATCATGAGCAGGGTGAGCATCAGCAGCTTCCGCACAATGATGGGGCAGTGGCTGGGCGAGACTGGCGAGGGACGGCGCGGGACGTCGGAGTCGATCGCTCGGCGCCCGAGGCCCAGGTTAACCACTGCTCTTCTATTGGGGCCTGCCGCTCACTGCATCGGTGCAGCGGCGCTGGGCCCTGGTCACTCCAGGCCCCTTCCCCCCCGACTGGCCCCCTTCCCTCCCCGCTCCCCCTCCCTGCCTGTGGCGGTGCCCTGCCCGAGGCTCCGACAGAGTGGGCGGGTTGGTGGCTGCTGCGGAGGACGCGCGGGGCTGTTCCCCTCGCTCCTCTCCACGCGCGGCCCTGAGAGAGCCGGGCATCTTTCCCTCCCCTCCCTGGTCCTCCTCCTCCTCCTGCTCCTCCTCCTCCTCCTCCTCCTCCTCTCCACGCAACCCGAAGCCTCGACACCTCAGGAAGGGATCAATCAATCCTCCCGCTCTCCCCTGGGGCCGCTGTCCCCGGTGCTCCGGGAATGGCCGCCGAGGGCCCGCCGCCGTGCACACCACGCTCCCCTGGCGGGTGTCCCCGAGCTCGGCCCACTGAAGGGGTGCTACTGGCTGAGTCCACCGCCGGCGGTCTCCAGAGGTTGTGGGGCTACATGGGGGCGCTCGGCACCAAAGTATTTTATTATGTTATACCGTTCTTCGCCCGCTAATCGATCCTCGAGCGGGGCGGGGAGGGGCGCGGGGCGCGGGGCGCGGGGCGCGGGGCGCGGGGCGCGGGGCGAAGCGCCGCGGCGAGGCGGCGAGGCGCTGGACAGAAAAAGTTATGGCCTTGGACTGCTGTCTTTAGTGCGCATAAGCGTGCGCTGGCGTCTGGTAGTCGATGGGGAAGTGCAGATTTAGCGTCGAAAAGCGTCGATTTAGCGTCGACTAGCGTCGATTAGGCTCGATTCGCAAGAGCCAATAAGATGGCATGGGAGGCTCCCATGAGTTGCCGCAGAACTGCTGGCTCGGTCCACCACTGGCGGGCTCCAGAGGTCGTCGGGGCACATGGGGGGTGCCAGGTTGGGCCGACCCCCTCCGCCCACCCCCCTCTTCGAGGGCTGGAGGTGGTGAACGGTCTGACCGCGGGGGCCTGGTAGAGTACCCTCTCTGTCCCAGCCCTCTCCCGAACAATCCAGCACCAGGCGGTCAATCAGATGAGGGCCAACTTCGTGTGCCCGGAGCTGGAGGACGGCTTCACGGAGCTGGAGTGGCCAGAGCTGCCAGAAACAGAGGCGAGGCCCGCGCGGGCGAGCACGTCGCGGCGCCTCCTTCTCTCTCTATCACACCCGCTCTCTCTCTCTCTCGCTCTCTCTCTCTCTCTCGACGAAGAAGAAGAGGACGCAACAACTAACACTACTCAAACTCATAAGACAAATAATAATGGTAATGGTTACACGCATAGCCATACAGAAAGAGCGCCAGTGGATCACCTCGTAATTGAAGGGGGGGGGGGTGCTCCAAGACCCCCCCTCCCCTCCCCCCCTTCAAGGGGGGGGGACATTTATTTTCGGATCCCCCCCCTTCGAAGGGGGGTGGGTCTGGACCCCACCCCCCCTTTCCCCCTTTGAAAGGGGAGGGGGGTGGTTCTGGACGCCCCCCCCCTCCTTGGCGCTGGAGACGGGGGGGGCGATTTCGGACCCCCCCTCCCCCCTTTGGTCAGGCAAGGGGGTGGGGGCAGGTGGGGAGGCTCTCTTCGCTCCGGAGCGCTGGAGGCTGGGGTTAAGGTGGTGGTTAGGGTGGAGGTTAGGGTTAGGGTAGGAGTTAGGGTATCGTTTAGGGGTTAGGGTTAGGGCTTGGAGTTCATATAAGAGATTAGGGTTAGGGTTAGGGGTTAGGGTAGGGTTTCGGGTTTAGGGTTAGGGCATAGGGTTGGGGTTAGGGATTAGGGTCAGGGTTAGGGGTCAAGGTTAGGGTGAGGGTATTCGGGGTTAGGGGTTAGGGTTGAGGTCGGGGTTAGGGTTAGGGTAATGGGTTATGGGTTAGGGTTAGGATTTAGGGTCGGGGTAAGGGTTACGGTTTAGGGTTAGGGTATGGGTTAAGGGTAGGGGTTGGGGTTAGGGTAGGAGTTATTCTCTTGCACAGCTGTGCTCTAGAGCTCGGACATCTTTATTTTCGTCGTTCGTCGTGTCGTTCGTCCCCCTCGCCCCCCCCCTGTCCACGCTTCCCAGGGTAGCCCCCCTGGGCCACGGAACCCTTTATTTTCGTCGTTCGTCGTGTCGTTCGTCCCTCTCGCCCCCCCCGTCCCCCTCGCCCCCCCCCCTGTCCACGCTTCCCAGGGTACCCCTCGCCCCCCCCCCTGTCCACGCTTCCCAGGGTAGCCCCCCTGGGCCACGGAACCCTTTATTTTCGTCGTTCGTCGTGTCGTTCGTCCCCCTCGCCCCCCCCCGTCCCCCTCGCCCCTCCCCCTGTCCACGCTTCCCAGGGTACCCCTCGCCCCCCCCCCCTGTCCACGCTTCCCAGGGTAGCCCCCCTGGGCCACGGAACCCTTTATTTTCGTCGTTCGTCGTGTCGTTCGTCCCCCTCGCCCCCCCCCCCTGTCCACGCTTCCCAGGGTAGCCCCCCTGGGCCACGGAACCCTTTATTTTCGTCGTTCGTCGTGTCGTTCGTCCCCCTCGCCCCCCTCCCTTTCCACGCTTCCCAGCGTAGCCCCCCTGGGACACGGAACCCTTTATTTTCGTCGTTCGTCGTGTCGTTCGTCCCCCTGCCCCCCCCCTGTCCACGCTTCCCAGGGTAGCCCCACTGGGCCACTTTTATTTTCGTGTCGTGTCGTCTCGTGTCGTTCGTCCCCCTGCCCCCCCCCTCTGCCCCCCCCCCGCCCAGGCTTCCCAGGGCAGCCCCCCTGAGCCTCGGACACCTTTGTGCAAGAGCCAGGGCACGCGTGCCACTTGTTTTCGTGTCGTGTCGTGTCGTGTCGTTCGTCCCCCTGCCCCCCCCCTCTGCCCCCCCCCGCCCAGGCTTCCCAGGGCAGCCCCCCTGAGCCTCGGACACCTTTGTGCAAGAGCCAGGGCACGCGTGCCACTTGTTTCCCCAATCAGAGCTTGCCTCTGTAGGGGTCCTAGCGGATTCATATGGTTAGGTTAGGTTTGTCGCCGATTTTCGCTGCACGCCCGGGTGCCCGGGTGCCCGGGGGTGCCCAGGGGTGCCCTTGGCCCAGGTGCCCCGGGGGGTGCCCGGGGGTGCCCGGGTGCCTGGGTGCCTGGGTGCCCGGGCGTGCCCAGGGGTGCCCGGGGGTGCCCGGGGGTGCCTGGGGGGTGCCCGATATCCCTATAGCCCTAAGCCCTATAGCCCTACAGCCCTATAGCCCAATAGCCCAATAGCCCTATAACCCTACAACTCTATAGCCCTATAGCTCTATAGCCCTATAGCTCAATAGCCCTATAGCCCTACAGCCCCCTAGCCCTATAGCCCTGATTGGGTTTTTCTCCGGTATCATGTTGGGATTAGGGGTTAGGGTTAGGGTCCACTAGCCCAAACTTGCAGCCCACTTGACCGTGTCCCACCCACCCATGACCCAAGACATATTGATCTCGATGCGGTATCAACACGCGACTCGCAAAACGACGACGAGGACGACACCGATGACGACGACGTTGATATGGTTTTCAAAACGACGACGACGCGGCCGCGCAAAGACGGCGGGGCGGCCCCTGGGGAAGGGCACGGGGGCGGCTCTCAACCCGAAAGGGTCGAGGTCGCGCCCGTACCTTTCGCGAAGGACAGTACTGACGCCATGCCTGGCATACCGAGGCCATGAACGTCTGCCACGAGTCTGGGCGAGGGGAGTACCCTGCACTTTCGCAGGCTCTCCCAGAACGCCACTCCCGGTACTCCGGGAGTTTGCAGATCCTCCCAGAACGCCATTCATGGCGCTCCGAAGGCAAGGATCTGCATGAGGGGTGCGTCCTGGGATTTGCGGATCGGGCCAGAACGCCATTCCTGGCGTTCCGAGGCCAAGGATCTGCGTGAGGGGCGCACCCTGGGATTTGCAGATCCTCCCAGAACGCCATTCCTGGCGCTCCGAGGGCAAAGATCTGCGTGAGGGGTGCGCCAAAATGGGGGGGGGGCGGCCGAAGGGGGACTTAAGGGATTCTAGGATTAGAATTTTTATAGGCTCTTAGTTTTTAGGCTTAAGGTTAGGGGTCAGGGTTAGGGTTAGGGTTAGGGGTTAGGGGTGAGGGTTTAGGGTTGAGGTTAGGTTAGGTTCAGGGTAGGGGTTAGGGTTAGGATTAGGGGTTAGGTCCGAGGCAGGGTTTAGGGTAGGGGTTAAGATTAGGTGTTAGGGTGGGGGTTAGGGTAGAGGTTAAGGTTAGGGTAGGGGTGAGGGTAGGGTTGAGGGGTTAGGGTTAGGGCTTAGGGTTAATATTAGGTATTAGGGTTACGGTTAGGGGTTCGGGTAAAATTTAGGGGTTAGGGTTAGGGCGTAGGGTTGGGGTTCAGGGTTCGGGCCAGTGGTACGGGGTTAGGGGTTAGGTTAGGGGTATGGGGTAAGGGGTTAGGTTAGGGTTAGGGTTCAGGGTAGGGGTTAGGGTCAAGACTCCTTCCCCGCCCGCAAGCCGTCTCGCTCACTCCCACCCGCCCTCCCAACACATACGTAGCACCCGAGTCTGGCCCGAGCCTCAGCATATTCAGCAGTCGTCTTTGGATGGGCAGCTACTGGGGCGCATCCGCCGCCGCCGCCTCCGCCGCCGTCCCCGCCGCCCGCCGCCGCCGCCGCCGCCGCCGCCGCCGCCGCGCCGCCGCCGCCGCCCCGCCGCCGCCGCCGCCGCCGCCGCCGCCGCCGCCGCCGCCGCCCGCCGCCCGCTGCCGAATCGCCGCCGCCGCAGCCGCTGCCGCCGCAGCCGCTGCCGCCACCACTGCCGCCGCCTCCGCCGCCGCCGCCGCCGCCGCCGCCGCCGCCGCCGCCCCTGCCGCCGCCGTCGCCACCGCCGCCGCCGTCGCCGCAGCCGCCGCAGCCGCTGCCGCCGCCAAGTGTACGCTGCATTGTTTTTCGACAGGGATGGTGGGGGGAGGCCGCATCAGAGTGTGTGTTTGTATTGTTCTTTTGCAAGGGATGGTGGGGGTGTGCCCGCATTGTTCCTGGTTGGCTGCCAGTCGCCTGGGGGAGGGGGTGTATTTTCATATGGAGCAGTGATCAAGGTTAGGGGTTAGGGTAGGGGTTAGGGCAGGGCTGGGGGTTAGGATTCTGGTTTAAAGGGGTTGGATTAGAGCTTAGGGTAAGGGGTAGGGCTTAGGGTCACGGTTAGGGGTTTGAGTAGGGTTAGGGGTTAGGGTTAGGTCTTAGGGTTAGGGTCAGGGATTAGGACTAGGGTTAGGGGCCAGGGTTAGGGGTAAGGGGTAGGGTTCGGGTTAGGGGTAGGGGTTAGGGTTCGGATCAGGGGTTAGGGTAGGGGTTCGGGTTCGGGTAGGGGTTAAGGTTTAGGGTTAGGGCTTCGGGTAGGGGTTGGGTTGGGGATTAGGGTTTGAATTAGGGGTTAGGGTAGGGGTTTGGGTAGAGGTTAAGGTTAGGCGTAGGGTAGGGGTTAAGGTTAGGAGTGGGGGGTTGGGTTAGGGGTTAGGGGTTAGGGGTTAGGGTAGGGATTCGGTTGAGGGTTAGGTGTGGTAGGGCACGGTTCCGGAGCCAGGGGGCGGCGTGGCGAAAGGGGGGGAGGGGGGGGTCCGAATTTCACGCTCACAAGGGGGGGGGGTCGGACCCCCTTCCTTTGAAAAGGGGGGGGGGGGTCCGCTGGCGACGGATCGGGAAAGGGGGGGGGGTCCGCCGACGATGGAGCGGGAAAGGGGGGGGGTCCGCCGACGACGGATCGGGGAAAGGGGGGGGGGGTCCTGGACCCCCCCCTTTGGGCGATCCAGCGGCGCACCCTCGCAATAACAACGTTCAGAATACAAATGATAACACTTATAATAATACTGCGACGAATCGTCCTAACACACATCGTTGGATGATTACGGATAATGTTACTGATGGCAACAAGAAGGAGGCAAACACGTATAACATTGTCCATGCCAGTCATAGTCAAAATGAGGAAGACAAGCATCTGCATCAACATGAGCTTTCGGAGGTCCGAGTTCTCAGGTCGGCACTGGACCCCCCAGGCCGCGCCACTGGCACCGTCCCTGGCGCGCTCCTCGCGCGCCGGGGTGAGGGGCCCCGCTCCGATCCTCAGCTCCGTGCGGACCTTCCGCGTCGATTCAAGCGGCTCACGCTTTCCGCCGACACCCAGATCGTTTTTTATTCCTTGTTTTGCTGATCGGCGCGGACCCTCGCATCCCCCCCCCTCCCCCTTCTATGGAGCAGATCTTGGCTGTTTTTGGCGACTGTGTCGAGCAGAAATTGAGTCTCCCCCATAGGACGCACTGCTGCAAACAGGCGCATCGAGCAGAGGTCTGGAGCGAGACCCCCCCCCCATCCTCCCCCTTCGGTCCGATGTCGGAACGCCGAGTCAGAAAACGCTCACAAGCCAAAGCTTGCGACGATCGGGGAAGTCATGTAGTTGTCTTTGCCCGACGCGCCACCGTGCGTGGGCTTCGGGTCAGGAGTCGGCGGCGAGCGCGGGGGGGACGTGAGAGGGAGGAGGCCTCCTCAGAAGGCGGCGGGACTTCGCAGAAGCCCTCCAGCTTTCTCAGAGGTTTTTTTATGGCTTCGGGGAAGGCTTTGAAATCTTCTCAAAAGGCCCGAGGCCTTCCGAGCCTTCCGAGAGGGCCCACCCCTTCTCCCTTCCCTCCCCCGGGCTCGCTGCCGAAGGAGCCTCCTGGATGACTCCGAGGGTCTATGTCGCTTGTTTCTTGTACAGCTGGCACGAGGGTTAAGAGCATCCGTGGCTCTGGAGGGATACCCCCTTCTGCTCTCCATGCTCGGGTCTTCCACCTGGGGACGTGGTTCGTTCTGGGAATCTTCATGGGACCTTGGGTGCCTTGGCGAGGGGGCCCCATGCTCTTGATCTGCGCTCTCGTGACCGTGTTCCGACTGCACTCTCGCGCTCGCTGACCCACTCTCCGTCGCTCCGCGCTCCGCCGCCTCCGCCGCCTCCGCTGCCCGCCCCCCCCGCCTTGCGCCTCTCGGGGGCCTCTCTCTGCGGCTCTCCTGGCTCGTTGGGATGTTTTTGGCGCGTGTTGGGATCTTCTCGATGCTCTCGTGGGCTGTCTCGGCGTTCTCGGAGCATCTCCTCTCCCGAGGCCGTTCTGTGCCATCCTGGAGCCCTCTTGGGGCCTCCTCGGTCTGTCCTGAGACCGACTTTGAGTGCTCTTGTTCGTCTTGGGGCCCCCTCCAGCGCTCCCCAAGCCATCTTATGCAGACAGCTCTCATCAGCAGCAGCAGCAGTGTATAGCAACATGTCTTGTTGGCTTCCGGGAGGCAGTCTTGGAAAGTTCATTGGCCGCCTCGAGCCGTTTTGGGGCTGTCTTGGGGCCTTTTGGACTGAAGGCGAATCAATTTTGACACCCCTGCGCGATCTTGGAGTTCATCTGGAGCCATTCAGAACCATCTTCGAGCTGTACTTTGGCGAGCTTGGATTCCCGAGCCGTACAGGCACCACCCCAGGTGCCCCGCCCCCCCTTCCAAGCCTGCGGCAACGGCCTCTCGGGGAGATTTGGATTCAGCTGTTTATCCACAGGCCGTTTCCAAACGTCAATCGACCGACTGGCACGAGATCCTGACCAGTCTGGTTGCTGGCCCGAATGTTTGCTATTTCTATCTGTGCACTTTATCAGTGGTATCAGAAACCAAGCTTGCGTGCCCGAGCACGGCACGCAGAACCTCCCATGGAGTCAGCATGGGTGGGACACGCGGGACACAGTGGGTGTCTGGGCCCTCTCTTGAGCCTCCTCGGCACTGGCTCTTCCTCCCGATATCGCGCCGAGCTTCGCACATCACCAAACCTGACGAGGCCAATTCTGTGCCCCCTGGTGTACAGTCCCTGATGTGGCGTCAAGCAGGAACACTCGAAAACCAGGCGCGGATGAAACAGCCCGCGCAGCTGCAAGAATGCTAAGCAGCGCCAGAGGAAGGGAGGAGGAGGAGGAGGAGGAGGAGGAGGAGGAGGAGGAGGAGGAGGAGGAGGAGGAGGAGGAGGAGAGAGAAAGAGAGAGGGGGGACGGGGCAGCGGCAGGCGGGTTCAGGATTGGATGTGGCGTCCAGGAGGCTCAATGCACCATTCTTGGACCCCGCATGGGCCTGCTCGGGCCCCGCGGTGTGTGTGTCGGGGCGGCGGAAAGGGGGCATGCGGGATGCGAAGGGGTACGACATCTGTTGCTTTTGCAGCTGGCTTCGGCCCCGCCGTCGGGCGCCTTCCGGTTACACTGGCGCCACGAGGCGCCAGGAAAGCCAGCTCGCGCTCGCCCACCTCCTGACCCCTCCTTCCCCAGGGAAGAAAAGGCATCTGGACACGATGATTGGCGTTTGCTGAACAGCCCCGGCCTTGCACCGAACCGCCCTACCCTGTTCGATTCCTTCTTTGGGTGCGTGTACTAGACGGCTTCGGGTGGATTTTCGGCCCCTCTCTCGGCCGACTCGAGCCTGCACCGGCCCCGACGTCTGCCCTTCTCGGGCGCCGTCGGCCCGGGCCCGGAGAGCCCGAGGAGGCGCGCACGGGGCGCGAGGGGTCGCCCGAGTACGGTGGAGGCCCATGCCAGTAAACACCCTGCTTGCCTCCAGGGTGCCCTGGGTTTCTTGGCTTTCGGTGCCGTTGCCGTGCGAAGCGTGACGTTCCCATACCAAACATCGGTGGACGGTCCTGTGGTCCCAGGGTTGGGTTTCTGGTGGAGGGTTTCTTGTGGTCGGGCCCCTGCTGCATTCCAGAACGCCCGCTGACATTCCTCTCAATCGATCCCCCCCCCGGCCTGTGCAACTGCATGATGCCAGCCCTGTCCCCGCGCACGCCAGGCCAGAAAGCGGATCACCGAGATCAGGGAAGGCGGCACCGACTGGAGGGCACGCAACCCCGGGCAGAAAGGCGATGCTGTGGGCGGGGCCGTCGGCGTCGACGGCGTCGGCGTCGGCGTCGGCGTCGGCGTCGTCGTCGTCGTCGCTGTTGTCGTCGTCGATGCCGTCTTCGTTGTCGTCGTCGGTCACCGCCGCCAGCCGCCAGCCGCCGCCGCCGCCGCCGCCCCCTTTTGATTCGTTGTTGATTTCAGTCTCCACAGGCCGCTTCTCGTCCACGGTACAGGGTGCAGGTCAGGCCCCGGGGGCAGACGTCAAGCAGGTGCCACATCGGATCTACAGTCGGACCAAGGTATAAGATCGAGATCGGTTCGGTGAATCTTCTGTGCATCCTGGGGAAGAGTACCCTTGGGTGTTCTTTTCGTGTTGGGTGGCGGAGGGTCTCATGTTCTTGAAGGATGTTCTTCTGGCCTTCCGTAGCTTTTTGTTCAAGTTCGGCGCATTACTGTCGCTCTTCACGTGTATACATACCATCGTTTGAGACCAGACCTGCGTAGTTGCTTCTCACTCGGACCTCAGGCAGTTGGGATGGTGGCGACCAGGAATGCACCATGAATCGTGTACGTGTCGCTACTGGTTCAGGGCGTATCGAACGCGACTTCCATGATGGTGAGCGAAGGCATCCATCGCGACATCGACCCGTACAACGCCTCGCGCACTAGTGACAGTATGAAGGAAGTGCGTGAAGTGCAGGAAGTGAGCGGGTTGCCCGCGCAGCGTTTAATTGGTTCTCTATCTTACAGCCTTGGAGGAGTCAGCCATTGTTGCGCTTGCGGTTGGAATAGTTGGTGGATTTCGGCGACAATTACCGAGCAAATCACGACGATCAGAGTTAGTGGCTATTGGAGAGACCAGGGATGGGGGTACAAAGGCTACATCCGTGCTGTGGTGGGGTCGGAGTCGTACACCCATGGTGGGGCACCTCATTCCAGATCGTGGTTTACGTTCACCTGGACATTGCCCGCTCCTGCGACACCTGGCAGTCAAATAGCGATCTCCTACAACGTTGGGCATGGAGGCGGGTACTGTCTTTACGACGATTTTGGCGCGACCCTGAGTGTGACCACCGCGACGCCCAGCCCGACGCCCTACCCGACGCCCTATCCGACGCCCTACCCGACGCCAAACCCGAAGCCGAATCCGACGCCTTACCCGATGCCTGACCCGACGCCTTTCCCGACGCCCTACTGCCGTTCCCGACGCCGTTCCCGACGCCGTTCCCGACGCCGTTTCCGACGCCGTTCCCGACGCCGTTCCCGACGCCCCACCCGACGCCCTGCCCGACTTCGTTCCCGACGCCCTACCCGACAGCGTTCCCGACGCCGTTCCCGACGCCCTACCCGACGTCTTTCCCGATGCCGTTTCCGACGCCCTTCCCGACGGCTTTCCGACGCCGTTTCTGACAGTTTTCTGGACGCCCTTGCCAACGGGCTTCCCAACGCCCAGCCCGACCCCCAGCCCGACTTCTCCTGCGGGCTGGCCGACGCCACATCCGACGTTTCCTCCTGGAGCTCCCATGGCGGGTGGAGCTGGCGCAGGCGTGGCTGCCATTGGCTACCCCCACCCTCAGAACGTTCTTGGCCGGCGGTTCGACTTGATGAAACCAGGAAAGCACGTTCTGGTTAACATCCCCCGTGGAAGGCGTCCCAGTGCAATGCTTCGCGTGGAGGCTGTGGCGCGTCCGTTTGCAGGGCAGTGCGCAGACATGGATTTCCGCGAGCTGAATATCACGGGTGCCAACGCTCTGCTCTGCGGGTCGTCCTCCCCTGCAGCGCCCGGGCGAGCCACGCGTTTAAACGCCCGCAGGCCCGCCGGCCGTGGTCCCTCCCGTCGGAGGCTTGACCCCCGCCAGCCCCCCGACTGGACAGCAGGGGCCCAGTAATTTCCCTTGCGGCCGCGCGCCTCGTTTCACGATCGACGTGTCCGACGATCCCTGCACCCATGGCCCCTATTACGACAGGGATGCGCGCCACCCCAGCTCCGCGCCCGCCGCTCCCGTGGCCAGCGCTTCCCGAGGGCGCTCGCGATATCTCTGGCCGTGTGCGCGCTTGGCGCCCGTGCGAGGACTGCGGGATACTCGCCTGGCTCACCTGCCCGTGGTGCCGCATCTCCTGTATCCCCCTCAGCCAGGCGGGCCCCGTACTTAGCGGCTGCTGCTGCAAAGAAGGACCTTGCCATCAGTGTCACGCCTGGACATGGACCCCGCCCCAGCAGCGCGGATTCTCCCATCCAGTCACCACGTCGAGAGAGCTCTTCGAGTATCTCTGCGACGGCGGCCCCCTCGGCGGGGCCGCCCTGGTCAGTGACGCCGAACCTCGTGCCACTCGGGGCGTTTTTTTTGTGTGTGTGTGTGTGTTGTGTGTGTGTGTGTGTGTGTGTGTGTGTGTGTGTGTGTGTGTGTGTTTGGTAATATATATATATATATATATATATGTTTTTTGGTGTTTGTTGTTGTTGTTGTTGTTGTTGTTGTTGTTGTTGTTGTTGTTGTTGTTGTTGTTGTTGTTGTTGTTGTTGTTGTTTGTTGTTGTTGTTGTTGTTGTTGTTGTTGTTGTTTTTGTTGTTGTTGTTTTTGTTGTTGTTGTTGTTGTTGTTGTTGTTGTTGTTGTTGTTGTTGTTGTTGTTGTTGTTGTTGTTGTTGTTGTTGTTGTTGTTGTTGTTTGGTGAATTATGTTCTTGTTTGTTTTGTGTGTGTGTGTGTTTTTCTTGTTTTTTTGTTATGCTTGTTTACCCCCTCCCTCAGGACATCCGCTGGGCAGACGTTGCGGATGTCAACTCGTCTCAGCCCAGCGCAGTGCACTGCCCGCCGGCTGCTCCGACTCGGCCTCCCCGCGGCAGGGACCTCTTCGACCGACGGCCCCCGGCGACTGGACCAGGTTCGTGCTCTCCTGTCCGGGCCGTCAGGCACGATGGGCCGTCCTTGAGTCAGGAGGGAAGAAAACACACACAATCAATCGTCGATTCCCCCGAAAGGATGGGAAAATATGGGAAGTGGGGGGGGGAGACGAAAACCCAATCAATATGGGAACGTATGGGGAATCTTTCTATTTGTGTGTCTTTCTTTGCGTGTTCTGGGGCCCCTTTATTGAGCGCCGCCCGCCGCGCGATCTCGGCGCCTGCTCTCCCTGCGTGGCGGCCCCTGCCAGGGCGCCGCCGCCATCGATACGGCATCCTTCCTCCGCCCCCGGCCGCGTGCCAGCCGCCCGCCGGGGGCCCCGCGCCGCGCCGGTACCACCGCCCCTCCCCCCCGCCGCGGTCGAGCTTTCGGATGGCCTGACTCAGGAGGGAAGCAAACACACAAGCACAATTCATCGTCGATTCCCCAGAAAATATTGGAAAATATGGGAAGGGGGGGGGGAAGGCGAAAATGTGCAAAATATGTGAAAAAATATAGGGGATCCTGTCATTTGTGTGTATTTTCTTTGTGTGCCCCAGGGCCCCTTCACTGACGCCCGCGCGTCGGGACGTCGCGCGTCTTGGCTGTCGGTGCGTCGTTCGCCGCGACCACCCCTGACCTCCACCCTGCGCCCAGCTTGGCGAGCGGGGGCACCTGCCCGACCAGCCACGCACCCCTCGCAAGACCGGGGCAGCTGGTCGTGCCCCCCTGAGCAGCCCGAGAATCCGATGTCTCTCCCGTGGGAGGCCTTGTTCGACGCCAACTCCTTGAGGTCCCCGTCTGAGGGCATCGGCGCCAGGGCCGCTCGTCGTCGTTCGAAGGGGCGGTCAGCTCAGCGAGCTCGCGCGACCTCAGCCGCGCCGTGATGGAGGCCGCCCTGGCGGCATGGACGCACCCCCCCTCTCCGGCCCCGCAAGCCTTCCGTCGGGCATGCTGTTCTGCAGGAGGAACGCCCAGAAATAGCTGAAACACACTCTAGGGACGATTTTTTTTGACTATTTTGCACTACTATGGAGTCCTTGCTGACTACCTTCAGTTTTTCTTCCCAAATCCGCCTGCAGGAGGACACGCCCGACCTCACGCGAGCCGCGGGGGTGCGCGCGCGCGCGCCCCGCGGGGCTCCGGGGCCCCGCGCAGCCCCCCCGGGCCGCCGTGCGACGCCCTCGGCCGCGCCGGAGCACCGCGCCTCCTCCTCCAAGACGTCCGACGTCTCGATAAAAATCAATTAAGTAAATAGATAAATAAATAATTCAATGAATACATAAAAGCATACATACATGAATAAATACATACATAAAGACATACATACATCAACAAATACATGACTATATACATATATAAATAAATGAACACATACATATACAAACACATCAATCAATCCATCCATAAACAAATACATAATTAATTCAACACACAAATAAATAAAACATAAACATAAGACATACGCACATACATACAAACATAAATAAACAATTAATTGAATTTATAAATACATAAATAAATACATCAATCAATCAATCAATCAATCAATACATACATACATACATACATGAATAACTAATACATGAATACATAAACAAATAATCCAATGAATAAATACATAAACAAATACATACATACATGAATAACTATAACTAATAGATGAATCCATAATCAGATAAATCAATTAATACATAAATGAATACATAAAACATAAATACATAAAACATAATTATATAAATAAATAAATAACGACATAAATCAATCAATCAATCAATCAATCAATCAATCCATCAATACATAAATCAATACAGTCATACGTACATACAGAAATCACTTACTAAATAAGTAAGTGCATAAGTACATACAGCAACACATAAATATATAACTAAATACATCAATACATACGTACATAAATACATAAATAAAAGCATACATGAATGAATACATACACAAATCAATACATACATACATAAGCACTTAACTTCATACATTAATAAGTAAATACGTGTATGTACTTAATAATAATAATAGTAATAATAATAATAATAGTATTAATAATAATAATAATAATAATACTACTAATAATAATACTATTAATAATAATACTACTACTAATAATAATAATAATAGTAATAATAATAATAGACGTCCGACTTCTCGATTCTCTCGAGGCGCGGCCCCCCGAGGCCTCCCGAGAGGCCACCGCTCCCCCCCGGGGGGCCTTCGCTCTTCCGTCCAGAGCGGGCGTCTGCCGGGCCCGGCCCGGCGAGGGCCCCGATGGGGCCGAGGACACGACGAGGCGCCGCCGCCATCGGTTTTTGCAAGGCGCCCGATGGCTTGGCTCGTCTCCCGGCCGCGGTGCCGTCTACGGCCTCGGCGGCATCCGCTGGTTTCACTCAGGAGGGACAAAGAACACACAGGCACAAGTAATCGTCGACTCCCCAGAAAAATGCGTGAAAATATGGGCAGTGGGGGGGAAGACAGACACCCGGAAAATATGGGAAGATATGGGGAATCCTTTTATTTGTGTGTGTGTGTTTATTTGTGTGTCCCAGGGCCCCTTCATTCACACCCCTGGCGGCGCCTTCGCTCTTGACGGCGGCCACGGCTCGCGCGGCGACGAGCGGCAGCGGCATGCTGCCCTCACGCCGCTCGGCGGCCCCCGCCCCGCGGCTGGCCCCCGCCCCGCGGATGTCGAGCCCGCCTCCCGCACGGCCTTTCGATGAGTGGAACGATGAATTCTTCGGGCCAGTGGGCGAGCGATTGAGGTCAAGGGGGAAAAGCCACCCGGTCCCGATAGTTGGCGTTTGCTGACCGGCCCTGGGCGTTTACTGGACACCGCCGCCCTGCCCTCTTCGACCCCCTCCGTGGGTGCCTGTGCTCGGCGGCCCCGCGCGTCGGGGTGCTCCTTGTGGGGCTGGACCTCCCGCCCTCTCGTGAGGGGGCGCCCCCCTCCTCTCTGCTCCATGCCCCTGCTGCCTCGCGTGCGGCTCTGCCGGCTCCTGGCGCGGGGCCCCCGGGCTCGTCCGCGCCCGGCCTCCGCTCGCCGGCCTCCCTGCTTCGGCCGGCTGCGGCGCCTCGCCGCCCGGCGCCGCCTGCGCGCCTCCCCCTGCGGCTCCGCCCTGCGCCGCGCCCCTGCTGCCCCGCGCGTGGTGCCGTCCGCTCCCGGCGCGGGGTGCCGCTCCGCGGCGGCCTCCGGGCCGGTGCCCGCCCTCCTGCCCGCCCCCTCCCTGGCCCGCCGCCTCGCCCCGGCCCGCCTCGCCCCAGCGCTGCTCCGCGGTGCGCCTCGCCCGGCCGGGTCCTGCCGTGCAGCCAGAGGCTCTCCCGCTGGCACGGCGCGCGCGCGCGAGCCTCGGCACCCCGCCGGGGGGGCCCGAGACGCGCCCCGCCCCTTCTTTTGTCAGGAGGGAAAGAAACACACACAGACACAATAAATCCTCGATCCCCCAGAAAATATGGGAACATATGGGAAGTGGGGGGAAGACAGAAACCAAGAAGACATCGGAACATATGGGGAATCCTGTCATCTGTGTGCATTCATTTGTGTGTCCCAGGGACCCTTCATTTTGGCTCGGCCCTCGCCCTGTCGCTGCGAGCGTGGACCTGCCCGCTCCGCGCTCGGGGCTGCGAGCCCGCCGGGGCTCCTCGCGCACCCGCCGCCCCGCCGCGGTCCGGTGGCTCCGCCCCTCTTTGGGGAGCGCCCCGCACGTCGTCGCCGCTGCCTCTTGCGTGGTCTGCCCAGTTCTAGTGCGGTCTCGGCGCCTCGCCTGATTCTCGGCTCGCCATTGTCGCGGGCGGAATGAGATGAGTCAGAGTGGCACAGTCGAATAACGATATCGCCTTGTTGTCGTCTTCGTCGTCGTCGTCGTCGTTGTCGTTCTAGTAACTTAGTATTTTGTTCTTCTTCCTTCCCTCCTCAGTCTTCTTCCTCTTCCTCGTTCCCGCCTTACCCTGTGAACCCTTCCTCGTCCTCAGTTTTTTTGGTGGATGCTCCTCCTTGGGAAAAAACATCTTTCTTGGGGGCTTGTGAAGGCCTATTTGGCGCCTCTTGGGGGCTTCCTCGGGCCACCTTGCTGCGAATCGCGGTCTCCCTCCTCGACGGGGTAACGATTTGGAGAGTTTCGGGAGGCGTTTTTGGGCCATCTTCGTTTTGGGGTGATATTCGGGGTCTTTTGGGTGGGGTCGGGCGCCCAGAAGATCGAGTTACTGAGTTCCAATCAATCACACAAGAGCCAAAGTAGACTCAACGTCTTTCTTTCCCGTTTGGAGGGCCTTTTGGGGGTGTTTTTGGGTCGTCATTGGGCATTTTGTGGGTGTCCAGGGCCGCTGAGGGTTCTCGCGGGGCCATTTTGGCCATCCTCCTGACCGCTTCGCGCCCGCTGGTCAGGCCGGGCGGGGACGTCCAGGAGGCCCGGAGGTCCTGGGGGATCCACTGCAAGGGCGTCCATGGGGTCCATGGGGACCAAGGATCTGCTGGAGGGTCTGGGGGAGGGTCTTCCAATTCTTGCAGCTTGTAAACGTTAAGGAATCAACATCTGTGTATGCATGTAGGTGAAGCTAGCTTGTGTGTGCCCCATGGAGGATGTCACGTGTTGCTTCGCCAGCGGGGAAACATGTGTGCGTGGGTCTTCGCCTACGCGAAGAGAGCATGCTAGCGCCATGTGCTGTTGTGTCGGACTGCGTGCTGTATTTGCTCAGTGGGAGGGGGAGGGGAAGAGGAAGTAGGGAAGTAGAAGAATGTGTGTTGGTGTGTGTTCTGTTCGGACTTGCTCTGCCTCGTCGCCGCGCGCGAGGCCGCTACCGCTCAGAGATGTGTGTGTGTGTGTGTGTGTGTTTGTGTGTTTCAGCGCCAACGCGGTGACTGCCTAGCCGCTGACGTAAAACATGTGTGTATATGTGTATGTGCTTGTGTGTGTGTGTGCTGTGTGTGCTTGTAATAGAGGAAAACGAAGGAGCACAGGGAAAAGGGAGGGTACAGGGAACGGGAGCCGTTCAAGTGCGATGCGACGAAGATCTCTTCCACGCAGCCAGTGTTCCGTGGAGGGGGGCCCTGGTAGTTGCTGGCGCATCGCGCTGGAGGCGCAGGGGAGCGGCGGCTTTTTTTCGAATGGCCCGGAGCACGCCCTCTCCCGCTGCGGAGCGCGTGCGGTTGAGTGTGTGTGTGTGTGTGTATGTCAGTGTGTGTTTTGGAGGCATGCGGCGTGCAGGTGCCGTGGCAGGTATGGACATTGTGCAGTCGAGGCTCATTAGGAGGTCGACCCTGCCAACTCAAGGGTGCCCTCGTGTCCTGCGTTTCGCGACCCATGCCTTCTGCGTTTCTATGGCAATGTGGCCCTCAGAAGGGCCTTGCGTCCTCCCGAGTGTCCTCTCCAATCAACCCCGACTGTGCGGAGTGTTCGCGATTCAAGCAGCTTCCCCACGTCGCGTCCGTCATCATCGCCTCCCCGCTCTGCCTCGTCCCTTCCCCACCGCGGCCTCCATGCGTTTTCTCTCAGCGGCGTGCGTTCTCTTGCTCATTCTTGCTCCTCCTGCCGTCTTCATGGCCGGGCTTTTGGTCTACCTTCGCTGTGGGATTGGGCAGGTGGGGTGGTGCGGGGGCGGGGCAGGGAGAGGGCAAACACCACAGCGAGGATGGATAGTCTGTGCGCTGCATGTGAATTGGAATGGTGATGATGAGGATGCGAGGGAGAAGGCGGAGGGGGTAGAGGAGGAGGAGGAGGAAGAGGAGGACGAGGAATGACAAGAGCAGGGCAGGAGGAGAATGCCATGCCGTAGGCCAGCAGCCCAAGTCGCGCCTGGAGAACAGGGATGTGACCGCCATCGGCAAGGGGGCGCAGAAGGGCGCGCGGGAAGAGATCAAGGATGCCTCCCCTGTGCGCCGCATTCAGCAGGGCTCGGGCTGCCTGAACTGTGCTCTGCGCGTCGGCGCTGCACAATGTGCGCAGGCATAGGCACAGAGGAGAGGCTGCAGGGAGCGGTGAGGGGAGAGGTCCAGGCCAGCTCGAGGTCCGAGGGAGGGCCTGTGAGCGGAAGTAGGCGTGGGGATTTGAGGTAGGTCGGAGGGGAAGAAGGTGAGTCCTGCGGGGCGTGGCGGCGGTGAATCCATGAGAAGCCAAGAGGCGTGGTTGGTGACGCGTGCGCGGCCCTGTACCTTCTTTGATAGAGGTGCTGTGAACATTGGGTGCTGCTACAGTGCATCCTCTGTGTGGGTTTCCGTACGCACTGGTCTACAGACATTGTAACAACCATTTGTACGTATATACATAAGTGTACATTGGCATGCGCATATACATATTCAGTTACAGTTACACTTGAACGCACGCATACACATACCTATGCACATACGGACACATGCACATACACATACACATATACATATCCACATACATGTACACGACAACACATACATGTACATATTTACACACATACATGTGCATATCTGTACATACCAACCCATATTCATTTGCAGACACGCGTACATAAACGCATACACTTACACCGACAAACACTTTTATTTGTACATTTACCTACATATACATACCATTACACCAATACGTTTGTATATACATATGTATATCCACATGCATTTCCATGAACACATACACATACGCATACTTCTTTCTATGTGCATGCGCAGCACATGCGTACACATCTACATACACACATACGTATACATAATCATATACGGATGCAAATATATACACGCGTACACATGTACGTGTACATGCCATTCACATGCACACATGTACTTGCATAGATGTGCACACGTACATGCAATATCGCTCACGTTTATCATTGCCCCAATCCCCTCTCTCACGTCTCATGTGCACTGGTTACCCGTGCCTGCTCCCGTTCGCTCCCTCTCACCCGCTGCCTCCGCTGCCGTCTGGGCTTCGGAGGGCCCTTGAGCTGTTTGGCGACAGCGCCCGCTTGTGTGCAACCAGGCGAGAAAAAAAGGCTTTGAGGCTCGCAGAGCCCACACTCCAGAGATCCCAAAGGTCCTGTGCATCGGACCACGCTCCGAGAAACCCTAGTTTCGAGTTAATATTATTGAATTGGTAGCGCAGAGCAACTTTCCTACGGACAAGTGCCGCCATGTCGAGGAGGAGTACACCTCCCAACACGCCACCAGCTGGTGGCCGCGCTTCTGCAGATGAGGGCAATGATGACGATGATGGAGAGTTCTCGGCCAAAGGAGGCAAGCGAGGAAAAGGTCGTGATCCACAAGACGATCCTCGCTCCAAACCTCGAGGTAACCTACCGCCGCCTCCAGAGTTCGATGGCAACATGGAGGATCCCAAGATATTCAGACGCTACAAGGCGCAGGTCGAGAACTGGGTTTTGATTGCGAAGAACATCATCGGCCCCGAGGAGATGGCACCGAGACTGTATGCAGCGCTCAGAGACAAAGCTTTCGACCACGTAGAGGACGGGAGCCCGACAGTTTTCGCAGTTCCAAATGGTGTGGAGCTCTTACTCGACAGGTTGGCATATTTCGATCAACGCCCGACGGTCAAGATAGGCGCCGCAATGGACGATTTCTTTCATATGGAGCACGTAAAGCCAGGCGAGACCTTACTCCAGCTCGCCACTCGAGTGGACAAGGCAGTGCTCCAGGCAAGGTCGGTCGATTCGGCTATTCCAGATCCAATCATCATTAGGCAGTTCATGAAGAGTTCGCAGCTGGACCACAAGACACAGGCCACATTATTGATGGGCGCAGGTTCGAAGTTCGAGTGGAAGCCCCTGAAGGAGCAAGCGGCTATTCTATTTCCCATGCCGCTGGTGCCTCGCAACAGATTTCAAGGAGATCGCAAGTACAGACCTCAGTATTGTGCTCACGTCACGAACCAGGATACGTACGAGAGGGAGGTCACCGAGCCCGACTACCAGCACGACCATGAGGATTGGCAGGTGATTGACGCAGATTTTGGACATGATGACTCGTACGACAACAGCTGGGAGGAAGATTCCGGCGACTTCTGGGACGAGCAGCTACCCGAGGCGTTGGCTAGAGAGATTCACACTGCTCATGTTACGTTCAAGCAGGCTCATGATCGTCTCAATCAGGCCAACAGAGCACGAGGTTACTACAACACGAAGGGCAGCAAGGGCAAAGGTAAGCACGGCAAGGGCTACCAGCCGAATCGTTCCGGCAAAGGCAAGGGCAATGACGGAGGCAAGGCGCGACGTGGCATGTCGTTGGAGGACCTCAAGAAGGTGGCCAACTGCTCGGCGTGTGGCGAGATCGGCCATTGGGCAGGTGACCGCCAGTGCCGAGCGCCAGCCTCCAAGAGAACATCAACGGGTACGACGGCTACACGGAGTGCGAACGAAGCATCGCAGTCCTCCGACGCCTGGTGGCCACCTGCCCATCAGCAGCCTGCCCAACACGAACGCGATCAAGATGGACGAACGACTTCAGGCGCATCTTCGGCTTCGACGAGACACGGTTACAGTGCGAACAGATTACCCACAGCTTGTGAATCTGAGTATGTACATCAGGTCCTAGCGGCGACCAACAATATCCACGATACACTCGGTACGACGCCGCCTCAGGTGCCAGTTCACGACGTCAGAGTGCTGTCCGAGAATACGGACTTCACGAGACAAGTACATCACAACAAGAGCCCGGTCACGCACGACACATCATGATGACGTACGGCAGCGGCGGCCAGAGGACGAGGTTCAATACGAAGAGCTTCCATAAGGAGCGCTCGATCTACATGATGACGATGGTGAAGGACGTTTTCAGCACGGTGAACATCGTCAGCGACGCCAACCTTCTGGTGCTCGACGCTGCGTGCCAGACGACGGTCGCTGGACTACGAGGGTTTCGACTATTTCAAGAACGCTATCTAGACCGACTGGGTCTACAGGTATGCTCTCAACCCGAACGTGAACTGTATCGCTTCGGCCCTGGCGAGCCGATGACGAGTACAGAACGTTGGTCAATGCCAGTCGGAGTTCACGGATGTGCGATAGCTTTGCACACTTCAACGATTGATGACGTGGCGACGGCTCGTTTACCTTTCCTGGGCGGAAGAGACTTGATGACAGATCTTGGTTGCGTGATCGACCTGGCTGGTTCTCGAGTCCATTTTCTGGCCGCTCAGCTTCCGAACGTACAGCTGGCGATGTCTAAGAGTGGACATCTCGCAGTTCGGATCGACGACTGGCCAGTTACAGGTTTTCCAGTCGACGCAGGCTTTGAGATTGACACATATACAGTTTCGGCGTGCGCGTGCAGCCTGCGAGAGTCGAATCGCATCTCACTATCTCTCTGCGATCGTCGGTCAGCTCGCGTCACCGATCGAGACAACCGAGATCAACACGAAGTACATCATTCCGATCGAGCCGACCGAGAACACCACGACGTACCTTATCCCGAGCGAGTCGAACGACAGCACCGATAACTACGACACCGCAAGCCCGAACCCGATCGAGCAGTACCTCAGCTACGTCGAAACGTCCCCGATTCGATCGACAAGTTCTATGAGTATTTCCGAGACCACGATTGGGGCCCGGGTCCGGGGCGATCTACGAGAATACGCCAGGAGAATGACGATGAGGAACGAAACAGTGACACGGATATCCATCGACATGTTCCGTTCTCAGCCGAAGCAAACTACACGATCGATGCCAGAGCCATTTCGGCGCCAGGTCATTCTAAGAGGACAGCCTCAAACGATCTCCATTCTCCATATCCAGAGACCGTGTGTGCCACGGACTCCCAAGGTCACTACCGAAGACCTGCGGGCACGATGGGCGATTCTCATTCAGGCAGTGTTTGCGGTCATCACAATGTTCGACAGGAATCAAAGGTACAAGGTGATCGACAGCTTTCTCAGCAGACAGTTTCCAGCGATGCAGATTCTGTGTCAGGACAAGACCGTGGACAGCTTCATTCCCGATGCCAGGACAGGATCACGGACAAGGATGTCATGCTATCCAGATCTGAACAAGACGTGCTGCCATCCTACCAACGGGGAGCACGAGTACACAGTTCCAGCCGGGAGGTTCAAGGAGTGCCTCTATTGCGGGACGGTCTGGAAGGGCGAGAAGTACCAGATCAGGGCGAAGGACGTGATCTTTTGGAATCTCCACGGGACGCGAGAGACTCCAGGCGCAAAGATCGATCGCATCAATCCATCGGTAAGCAGTTCATGCGCGCCGCCTTCCTCGTCGGCTCAGCGCTTACCTCCATCAGCACGGCCTGGGCGCCCACCTGCGACGCGAAGATCATCGAGTCTACGAAGGAGGAGGTCACCAAGCGCGGAGGCGATGAGCGAGGAGCAGGGCTCGAGCTGGGAGCGACCACCTCAGGCGGAAGCCAATTAACGACGGGTCAGGCGAAGAGGTACTACGGCATGGCCAAGTCTGCCTACAACAACTTGCAGCTCGAAAAGCGTGTCTATGAGAGACGAATGCAGAAGAGCCGTTTTCTACGACGCCAGCGACGCGGCTTCGACATCTACGAGATCTTCGCGGGCGAGTGCGGCATCGCCCTGCATGCCGCCGACCGCGCCAACGGCTGGGGCATGCGAGCTCTCCAACCGGTGGACAAGCTGTTCGGTCAGGGCTTGAAGAAGCAGAAGGCCAGGAAGGAAGTGCTCGATGCGATCGACAGGTGGCGGCCACGCTTGGTCATCATCCAGCTTCCGTGTACACTCACTCTGGTCGCTGCTCAACCGCAACGTCAACTACAGGGAGATGCCCGAGGTGCTGGAGGACCTACGCGATGAGGAGCGGTGCTTCATCACCTTCACGAAGGACATCTTCGATAAGCAGAAGGACTACGGCAATCATGCCCTGCTTGAGAATCCCGCTACTGCCGACTCGTGGCGCGAGGAGGCAATCGTCAAGCTCAGGCAGGACAACTACGAGTGCACCTCTAATATGTGCATGTTCGGCATGGTCGGCAACCAGGGACTCCCCATGAAGAAGTTGGTTCGTTGGTTGGGTACGCATCCACTTCTCATTCAAGAGCTCGACCGACACTGCGACCACAGCCATCCACATGAAGACGTGCAAGGAGGTGGACCTGATGGCAAGACCAAGCTCTCACAGGTCTACACCTGGCAGCTAGCAGACGCCATCTGCCGAGGTCTCACCAGGGTCATCGAGAGCGAGGAGTTCGGACACGGCATCTACCTGTGCAGTTATTACCCCGTCTCCTACGACGCTCCAGCCCTTACTGTGCACCACGTCTGCTATTCGGCTCCCGACATGGACGAAACAAAGTGGAAGAACATCATGCAATCGGTCGTCGATGTCATGAGTCGAAGGAACGCCCCCTCAGCTCAGGTGGCGCAGGACTCAGAGATGTGGAGGCAGGTGTCCGAGTTGGTTCCCTGGCAGATCTTGTACATGCAGGCCGCCTTCCAGCCGAAGGCAAAGCGTCTTAAACCTGAGTACGGTCCAGACGTCCATAGATGTTCTGTTCTTCTACTCGAAGATAATCGCATCATCGTCGAGCATGAGTACGTCCCAGAGGCCTACGCACCACGAGAGCGATTTCAAGACCCAGTACGATACGGTTTGTTCATTATCGGACGCGCTCCAGTCGGCGAAGTATCAGCACCACCTCGACCACCAGTCGAAGGCGAATCACGACAGCCAGTACCAGTACCCGACGAACCACAGCCAGACGAACTTCAGCCTCAGCCTGTCCAACAACGGGCTGGCGACGAGATTTGGTTCGCCGGACCTCCGCTCACGCCGGAGGAGAAGCGTGCCGCCCCCATCGTTGCTAGGATGCACCAGAACTTGAGCCACCCGCTGCAGGCTGATTTCACGAGGTTCCTGAACGCGAGCGACGCGAGCCAGGTTGCGATCGATCTCAGCCGACGTCTGCGATGCAGTTCATGTTTGCGAAATGTCAAACCACGACGCCCACGGCCCGCCAAGATTCCATATATGGGTTCGGTCAATGCTCGTGTTGGTTTGGATTTCTTTTACCTACCTGATTCTGCTCTTACGACACATCAGTTCTTGGGAATTTTGGAGATGTCAGGTTTACTGATGGTGGTGGTTCATTGTCCGACTCGTGATCCTATTCAGGTGCTGGAGATTTTCAATTTGGCTTGGTTATCTTGGGCTGGTTATCCAGATCATGTGGTTTGCGATCGTGATGGAGCTTTTCAGGCCGCTTTTGTTGAACATCTTGAGGCTCACGACGTTCACGTCGAGAAGCCCCCAGCTGAAACTCACTGGCAGTCAGGGCGAGTCGAGGCTAACATCACACTCTGGAAGCACATGGCCAAGAAGGTGATTGATACGATGCAGCTTGCCGGAGTTGAGGGCATGAAGCTGATGGCACCAGCGATCAACCAGTCTCGCAATTCTCGTGTCCGACAATGCGGTGCTTCACCATATCAGTGGACTTTCGGTAAGGACCCGAGGATCCCCGACAGCATCACCGATCCAGCTAACTCTGCCGTCGTACATAGCGCCATGACCGCAGATGCCGAGCTTGCTAAACGAGCCCGAGTACGAGCACTCGCAGACATGGCATTCACCGAGTACGACAGGTCCGAGTCTCTCAAGCGCGCGATGCTTCGAGTTAACCGACCTTACCGGGGAGACTACGCACCGGGAGATCGAGTGGCTTTCTGGCGCCAGGCGAAGAACAAGAAGGGCAAGCAATACCCAGCAAGGTTCATTGTGGCTACTGTGGTCGGCCCTGGTGGTAGTGGCGGTGCCGATGACAACAATGTTTGGGTGCAGTCTTCAGGACATCCGATCTTGGTTTCAAAAGAACAACTTCGAGAAGCACATGGTACCGAATTGTGGATACCTGATGAGGAGGACATGACTGAGCTACGCAAGGCTACTCAAGCACCACCCGAACGATTTCACGACGAACGTGCGGTACCACCTTCCGAGATCGACCCGAACGATGTGATCGTGTCTGATCTAGCCGCCGCTCTACGAGATGAAGGAGGACGTGAACACGTTCGAGGACTTCTACCACCTCCTGCCCAGCCACCGGCTGAACCACTACAGCTAACCGAGGCCAGCGGCTCCGGGGACAACATGACGGACAACATATTGCCAGCTGTTCGGCCACTACCCGAAGACGCTGTGGGAGATACTCGAGCTGCCCGCCGACCTCGCTTCGCAGAACCAGAGACGCCAACTACACCGCCTACTTCTCAGGCACCAGGTGCGACCTACGCTTGCTTCAACGGCACTGAGCATAATTCTGCCATCCCGATCTACATGTGCGAGCAGTATACCCTTCTCGAGTCGCCCGCTTACGAGGTCTACCTCAACAACAACGGCAGCTTCACTATGACCAAGAAGGACCAGAAGGCGCTCATTCGTGAGATCCCCTACTCGCAGATCCCTGCAGATCAGCTACTTCTATTCCGAGAAGCTCTGGCCCGTGAATGGTCATCTTGGCAGCGCTTTTCAGCCGTGGAGGTCTTGGATTCGAAGACGTCCAAGTCTATCGAGAGCGACCCCGAGAAGAAGAAACGCATTATACCATCAAGAGTCTGCTATCGCGACAAGAATGCCGGACGTGGAGTTTCCGAGATCGACGCCAAGGCAAGAATCGTGGGTATCGGCTACAACGACCCCGATATCATGACTCTCAGACGTGACGCACCAACCCTTACGAGAGCTGTTTTCTACATCTTGCTGCAGGCGATCTCGAGCTGGGACTTCAACTTGTTCGGAGGCGACGTGACTACAGCTTTCCTACAGGCCGATCAGACCAAGGCCCAGCGCGACAAACCGATTTACCTTCGGCAACCTTCTGAAGGACTTCCAGGTATTCGACGCGGTGTTCTTCTACTTGTACGACGTGCAATCTACGGCTTCGTTAATAGTCCTCGCCTGTGGTGGCGAGAACTTCGTGACTTTCTCATGCACATCGGCGGCAAGCAGTGCTTCCTGGACAAGGCCCTATTCTGTTTCTACAACAAGTCACATCGCATTATCATGATTATCGGCATCCACGTGGACGACCTCATCGGAGGCGCAGACGCTCGAGAAGGCTCCAAGCTGTTGGAAACCATCCGCCAGCGGTTCACTTTCGGCAAATGGTGGGACAATAAGTTGACCTACTGTGGCAAGCATCTCAGTAATAACGAGAACGGTGCGATTTTCATAAACCAGAAGGAGTTTTGTAGTCAATGCGTGCCGGCACCACTGCCGCGATGGAGATCTGCGACGCCTGAGGCCGAGCTCACTGTCGAGGAGAGGACCAATTTCGCTAGTGGTGTAGGATCTTGTCAGTGGTTGGTTGGTCAGACGAGGCCGGATCTAGCTGCTGCGACTTCTCTTGGACAAGGATCGAACCCGAAGATTTCCAATTTGATGGCTATTAATCGTATCCTACGCGAGGCGCGAGATTCCCAAGATGTTGGACTATTGGTTGTGCCGCTGGATTTTACGAGAAGCGTTCTCATTACATTTGCTGATGCTGCATGGGCTAACGCTCAGGAGAATCAAAGTCAAGCCGGTTTCATGGTTTTCTTGTCAGATCAAGATACTTTGACTTCCAAGGGTGGAGCGGCTACTCTTCTTGATTGGCGTTCGCACCGTATTCGTCGAGTAGTTCGAAGTACTTTGGCCGCCGAAGCAATGGCAATGGATGCTGGTGTGGACACAGCTGATTTCCAACGTCATTTGTTTGCCGAGGTTCTGTTTCGAGACTTCAAGCCGGGAATTTCAGGTGAGCTCCCGAGTTTCTTCATGCCGATTAAGGTGGCAACGGATTGCAAGTCTTTGTATGACATTCTAACTAAAGAAGGGACCCCATCTACAACGCTGGAACGGCGTTTGAGTATAGACATTGCTGCGGTAGCACATGTTACCGAATAATTTGATGAGGAGGACCCGAAATCTACTGTGTTTTGGATGCCGACCGATAAACAAGTTGCGGATCATTTGACCAAGGTAAAACCTCCGAGTCAGTTACGAGAGATTCTGGCGAATAATCAACTGAGTCTCCAGACGGATAGCGGATTACCCTCGTGAGTGAAAGGTTTCCTTTTCTGTTTCATCAGGCTAGGTGACACGTCTGAGATGTCGCATTTCATTTCCATATTGATGTTTTCCGAGTTTCGCCGCCGCGCGACATTTTATTTTCCATATTGACGTTTTTAGTGTTTTCGCCGCCGCGCGACAGCCTGCCCGTGCGTTTGCTGCGTAAGCTATCGTGTGAATCCGAGCTTCGGAAGCAGTTTAATTCGTACGTTTGTTCGGGAGATTTTGGGCAACAGTAAAGATAGTGAGTGCAATATCGCTCACGTTTATCATTGCCCCAATCCCCTCTCTCACGTCTCATGTGCACTGGTTGCCCGTGCCTGCTCCCGTTCGCTCCCTCTCACCCGCTGCCTCCGCTGCCGTCTGGGCTTCGGAGGGCCCTTGGGCTGTTTGGCGACAGCGCCCGCTTGTGTGCAACCTTGCGAGAAAAGGCTTTGAGGCTCGCAGAGCCCACACTCCAGAGATCCCAAAGGTCCTGTGCATCGGACCACGCTCCGAGAAACCCTAGTTTCGAGTTAATATTATTGAAGTACATACCCGTGTCCATCTGCATTCACATATGTACATACACATGCAAGGGCATGTACACATGTATACATCTAGACGTATACACATGTATTTATATATATACGTAGCTGCACACACATATACACATACTTATACACATACATTTACATTTGCATCTACGCACACATACACAGATGCATATTCAGAAGCACATACACCTACTCATACACATACACGCATACATGTACACATGTAGTTGCTATACATGTTGGTATACACACGCATATACATGCATATATATATATATACACATCTACATCTACATCTCAATCTACGTCTACATCTACATCTACATCTACATCTACATCTACATCTACATCTACATCTACATCTACATCTACATCTACATCTACATCTACATCTACATCTACATCTACATCTACATCTACATCTACATCTACATCTACATCTACATCTACATCTACATCTACATCTACATCTACATCTACATCTACATCTACATCTACATCTACATCTACATCTACATCTACATCTACATCTACATCTACATCTACATCTCTACATCTACATCTACATCTACATCTACATCTACATCTACATCTACATCTACATCTACATCTACATCTACATCTACATCTACATCTACATCTACATCTACATCTACATCTACATCTACATCTACATCTACATCTACATCTACATCTACATCTACATCTACATCTACATCTACATCTACATCTACATCTACATCTACATCTACATCTACATCTACATCTACATCTACATCTACATCTACATCTACATCTACATCTACATCTACATCTACATCTACATCTACATCTACATCATCTACATCTACATCTACATCTACATCTACATCTACATCTACATCTACATCTACATCTACATCTACATCTACATCTACATCTACATCTACATCTACATCTACATCTACAATACATCTGCACTACATATCTACATCTACATCTACATCTACATCTACATCTACATCTACATCTACATCTACATCTACATCTACATCTACATCTACATCTACATCTACATCTACATCTACATCTACATCTACATCTACATCTACATCTGCATCTGCATCTGCATCTGCATCTGCATCTGCATCTGCATCTGCATCTACATCTACATCTACATCTACATCTACATCTACATCTACATCTACATCTACATCTACATCTACATCTACATCTACATCTACATCTACATCTACATCTACATCTACATCTACATCTACATCTACATCTACATCTACATCTACATCTACATCTACATCTACATCTACATCTACATCTGCATCTGCATCTGCATCTGCATCTGCATCTGCATCTGCATCTGCATCTGCATCTACATCTACATCTACATCTACATCTACAACTACATCTATATCTACATCTACATCTACATCTACATCTACATCTACATCTACATCTACATCTACATCTACATCTACATCTACATCTACATCTACATCTACATCTACATCTACATCTACATCTACATCTACATCTACATCTACATCTAAATCTACATCTACATCTACATCTACATCTAAATCTACATCTACATCTACATCTACATCTACATCTACATCTACATCTACATCTACATCTACATCTACATATACTTCTACATCTACATCTACATCTACATCTACATCTACATCTACATCTACATCTACATCTACATCTACATCTACATCTACATCTACATCAACATCTACATCTACCTCTACATCTACATCTACATCTACATCTACATCTACATCTACATCTACATCTACATCTACATCTACATCTACATCTACATCTACATCTACATCTACATCTACATCTACATCTACATCTACATCTACATCTACATCCACATCCACATCTACATCTACATCTACATCTACATCTACATCTACATCTACATCTACATCTACATCTACATCTACATCTACATCTACATCTACATCTACATCTACATCTACATCTACATCTACATCTACATCTACATCCACATCTACATCTACATCTACATCTACATCTACATCTACATCTACATCTACATCTACATCTACATCTACATCTACATCTACATCTACATCTACATCTACGTCTACATCTACATCTACATCTACATCTACATCTACATCTACATCTACATCTACATCTACGTCTACATCTACATCTACATCTACATCTACATCTACATCTACATCTACATCTACATCTACATCTACATCTACATCTACATCTACATCTACATCTACATCTACCTCTACATCTACATCTACATCTACATCTACATCTACATCTACATCTACATCTAGATCTACATCTACATCTACATCTACATCTACATCTACATCTACATCTACATCTACATCTACATCTACATCTACATCTACATCTACATCTACATCTACATCTACATCTACATCTACATCTACATCTACATCTACTTTTACATCTACTTTTACATCTACTTTTACATCTACATCTACATCTCCATCTACATCTCCATCTACATCTACATCTACATCTACATCTACATCTACATCTACATCTACATCTACATCTACATCTACATCTACATCTACATCTACATCTACATCTACATCTACATCTACATCTACATCTACATCTACATCTACATCTACACCTACATCTACATCTACATCTACATCTA
>CAUYUJ010018023.1:55055-60055 GCA_963575745.1 Prorocentrum cordatum
GGTGGTGGTGGTGGGAGTAGTAGTCGTCGTAGTAGTAGTAGTAGTAGCAGGAGTAGTCGTAGTAGTAGTAGTAGTAGTTGTCGTATTAGCAGCAGTAGTAGTAGTAGTAGTAGTAGTAGTAGTAGTAGTAGTAGTAGTAGTAGTAGTAGTAGTAGTCGTAGTCGTAGTCGTAGTCGTAGTAGTCGTAGTCGTAGTAGTAGTAGTAGTAGTAGTAGTAGTAGTAGTAGTAGTAGTAGTAGTAGTGTAGTAGTAGGTCGTGGTAGTAGTAGTAGTAGTAGTAGTAGTAGTAGTAGTAGTAGTAGTAGTAGTAGTAGTAGTAGTAGTAGTAGTAGTAGTAGTAGTAGTAGTAGTAGTAGTAGTAGTAGTAGTAGTAGTAGTAGTAGTAGTAGTAGTAGTAGTAGTAGTAGTAGTAGTAGTAGTAGTAGTAGTAGTAGTAGTAGTAGTAGTAGTAGTAGTAGTAGTAGTAGTAGTAGTAGTAGTAGTAGTAGTAGTAGTAGTAGTAGTAGTAGTAGTAGTAGTAGTAGTAGTAAAAGTAGTAAAAGTAGTAGTAGTGTTAGTAGTTGTCGTCGTAGTAGTTGTTGTCGTAGTCGTAGTCGTAGTCGTAGTCGTAGCAGTAGTAGTCGTAGTCGTAGTCGTAGTCGTAGTCGTAGTCGTAGTCGTAGTCGTAGTCGTAGTCGTAATCGCAGTCGTAGTCGTAGTCGTAGTGAGGCCTGGGAGTGACCTCCCTCGCCGCAGCCACGTTCGGCGGACCCGACCGCAACCGCGCGCTCCCCCACGAGATCGGCAGGGGTCGGCTTCGCCACAGTCCTGTTCCCGCCTGGTCCAGACGCCACCCCTGTCCGTGCCCAGCACGTCTGTGGATCAATTTTCGGGGACCTCGGCAGGCGGTGGATATGGATATATGGATATATGGATATATGGATATATGGATATATGGATATATGGATGTATGTCCATATATGGATATATGGACCTATATGTATATACATATACACACATATATATATATGTATATGTATATATATATATATATATATATATATATATGTATTCGCCCCCCGGGGGCCAACATCTATGTTCATATCCCCTGCCCGCTGGGGCACCAGGACGTCGGTTCCCAGGCGGTGGACATGGACAAATCCCCGCCTCGCACCAGCGCCATACCAAGAAGAGAAAGGGCATACAGTGCCGTTTTAAATACATGCTCCGCGTGCGGATCATGTATCAGAAATGCAGGGATGTAGTATTAAAAACAACGATGAGTTCATGCATACATTTATTCATCGATTAATCATGATTTAAACATCCTACATGTTTAAACATCCCTTGTATTAAAAAAAAACTGCCCTCTACCAAGAAGCGAAAGGGCATACACAAGAACCTGTCGGAGCTCGGCGCGGATCCCTTGGATAGGCGCTAAAAGAGCGTGCCTGGCGGCGCCCGTGCCCCGCCGCCTGCCGCGCTCTCTCTGCCTGCCGGGGAGGGGCGCATTCCACGCAGATCCGAGGCATCCGCGCGGACCTCCAGCAAAATGATTCAGTTCGAAGCAAACTTTCCAAACAGGCGCATTATTAAGACCTACACCTTCCCCGAAGAAGGCAACGATGCCCCTTACTGCCTGAATGTCTCGATTAAGGTTGAGGGAGATTCTAGAGGTCTTTGGGTTGGATCAGGAGTCTCAGAGGTCGAGCTGATTTCCGGAAGCCCTGCTCCAACAGTTTCTGTGTTTGTGCCACCTTTTCCTTCGGTGATGGCGATTGCTTCTGAGCCCCTGGGCCTCCAGCTGCCCATCCGCGGCGCCAGGTCAAGCTCCGGAAGCGCACGTGTGGCAAGTGTCGGGACTCTTCGGCAGCAAGTCATGGGAGCCTGGCATACCCTCATGATTATGTCGACTCGCGTCTATTAGCTTCGACTCGCATTGATCAGCGTCTGGGAGTCGATGAGATAGCACCAGCTCAGCGTCGGTTGGCGTCGACGTAGTGTCGATTAGCGTCGATTTAGCGTCGACTAGCGTCGACGAGCAAGAGCCGACAAGACGGTATGGGGAGGCCCCCCCGAGTTGCCACAGAAGGATTCGGAGGGCTGGTCCGATCCTGGGCTAGGGACTGGTGGTAGCTTCGGTTACTCCCTAGCTGCGGCGAGGGTGGCCGAGCCAGGGCCAGGAGAGGCCGGCCTGGCCTGGCTCGGTGTCGGCGCGTGCTCGGAGTCCTCCCGGAATGGGCTGACCTGTGTAATCTCGGCGGCGAGCGAGGGGGGCAAGTGAGAATGAGAAGGCCTTCTCAGAAGGCGGCGGGACTTCTCAGAAGCCCTCGCGCCTTCTGAGAGGTTTTCCGTGTCTACGGGGAAGGCTTAGAATGCAACTCAGAAGGCCGGGGAACTTCCGAGCCTGAAGACCCGTCTCTCCTCGCTTCCCCCCTGGGCGCGCCGCCTGTAGTCAGTCATTACGAGGTTTGTTCGAGAGGCCTTGTGGCATTCCGCCCCTCCCAAGCAGTGCAGACGCGTGGGTATGCTGCTGGACGGGCCTTCGGCAGGCTTCCAGGGGCCTGCTGAGCCCCCCGGAACAGGGAAAGTGCAGGATTCTTTGACCAATGCGAGCTAGCTCTTCAGGGGAGCATACCGAAGGACATCCCGCCATCTTAGGTGACAGAAGCGTCCAGGCCTTCCAGAAGCATGCAAAGACCACCCTGGATGCCGCACATGGTCTTCCCCCACTGTGGGAAGTTGCGTTCCTTGAGAGGCTTTTTGAACATCCCAACGAGTACGTCATAAGGAATCTCGTTAGCCCAGAAGGAGATCCTCTGGCTCTCTGGAACTGCGGCATTCCTGGAGAAATAATCATCCATGAGGAAGGCCTTTCTGACGGATGCTGGTCGTTACGTAAGATGGGGCATGCGGCTCCCACCACGGGTCCGCATCAAGATCCCCCCCTTGCCTCCCCCCTATTTCCCTCCGTTCTTCACCATACATCTACGCCCCCTACTTTCCTTTATCCCCGCCACCGCGTTCTCCACCCCTCTCCCCGTCGGGGGCTCACGTAACGGGGGCCAGCGCTAACGGGGTCAGCCAGACCCCTCTGGCCGACCCGGATTTTTGGGAGCGACGGGGGGCCGATTCTCCCTCTCCGCCTTCGCGGACCCGTGCTCTCGGGAGGCACTCCACGGTCGGCTGGGCTTCGCGACGGGGCCCTGGCCGACCCAGGTCTGTGCTGACCTGGGCTGGCGCGTCCCCGACAAGACGTATCGACGGCCGCAGGGCCAGACGGAGGCTCCCGGGGGCCCAAAGCCTCCCGCCCTGACTCCTCTCGCGGTGCAGGGCGGTCGGCGCCCGTCCCCCCCCCCGCGCAGACGTCTTACAGTTTGTGCTCGCTGGCGGGCGCTCTCTGGACCGACCGCTGGGGTAACGATATATTGTCTCAGAGATCCTCCTCCTCCTCCTCCTCCTCCTCGTCGATTTGTCCTCGCCCGAGCTTGTCCTCTTCCTGGCTCCGTCTTAGAGAGGAGGCGATGGCGGCGCAGGAGCGGCCCCGGACCTTGTGATTGCACTGCGTATCTAGCCAGGCGCACGCCTCCAAGGAGGACGCGTGCCACTCAGGATAGTTTGCGCCGTGTCGACGCGGCGGCGACCCCATCGTGGACGCTCCAGTTCAGACGTCGCCAGTGGCCCCAAATCAGCCGGTGTCGAGCGATCTGCGCCATCGGCGAGCCGCGATCGTTCAAGGCTGAACGATCCACTCGGCGTCAGAAGCCAACGCCCGCGACATCGCGACGCCAGCCAGCCGCAGCATGTCCTCAAGCGGGTCTTTTTTGGAAGCTTGTTTTAACAGTCGCAATGCACTCCATTGCGCTTGTGTAGAGGCGCTACGAACGGCCGCCAAAGGCCACTGAAGTACTCGGCGACTGAAGGCCACTAGAGGCCGCTAGTGACACACTCAAGACCACTGAAGGCCACCAGAGGCTACTGCACCCAGGCGGTATGTGCAAGACCGAGCTTCCAAAAAAGACTCGCCGAAATGTCCTTCTGCGTCCCATGCCTGGACCAGGCCGCGCGTCAGGGCGGGCCTCCGCGGACTCGCCCGCCCCGAGCCGGCCCGCGGCTCCGCACTGCCCCGCGAGAAGGCGCGGCGGCCCTGCGAGGCCCATGGGCGGCCATAAGCGCAGCCGCCGCGCGCCACCTCGCTCTCGCAACACCTCCTTCGTTCCAGGCCTGCAGTCAAGGAGGAGAGCCAACCCGACCCCCAGAACGGGCGGTTGCGAAACGGCCCTGGCCTTTACTGAGCAGCCCCGCCCTGTTCGATTCCTTCTCTGGGTGCGTTTACGGAACAGCTTCCTCGTCGGGGTGTTTATGATCCAAGACGCCTACGGCGCATCACCGCCGCCCCCTGCCTTGGAATCGCCCTTGTGGCCAAGCGTTGTGGCAAAATCTCTGCCAAGCTATCGGACCATGTGTTCCCCCAGCCGTTGTGGAAACCCTTCGGGGAACACCTGGGAGGATGGCGGGGAAGATCAGGAGGAGGAGGAGGAGGAGGAGGAGGAGGCATCTTGGGAGCCTCTGGGTGCACTCTTGGGGCCTCCTGGGGCCTTCATGGGAGCCTCTTGGCTGCATCTTGGGGGCCTCTTTGGGCGTCTTAGGGGCCCTTGGGGGCTTCTCGGGGGCCTCTTTGTCCGTCTTAGGGCGTTCCTGGCTCGTCTGACGCCGTCGGAAGCCGTCTTGGGGGCCTCTCTGGCCGAAAAGAAGCACATGCCCAAATCCTGCACAAACCTAAGAAACATCAATGGTTTGGGCCTCCTTGGGCCTTCCTGCAGGACCTCTTGGAGGCCTCTTGGGGGCCTCTTGGGCTGTCTGCCGTCATCTTGAGGCCATCTTGCGCCGTCTTGGAGGCTTCTTGGGCTCTTAAACTATCTTGGGCGAACCTGAAGGCCATCTTGGCCGTCTTGGAGGCCATCTTGGGTTATCTTGGAGACATCTGGAGCGCGAAAAACGTTGGCAACCATCCCTGGGCA
>CAUYUJ010018023.1:62555-80055 GCA_963575745.1 Prorocentrum cordatum
GCTCCAAGAGAGCCCAAGGCCGCCCAAGGCGGCCCCAAGACGTCCAAGAGGCCTCCACGATGCCCCAGGAGGCGCCCACGAGGCGTCCCAAGAGGGCCCCACGAGGCCAAAATCATTGATTTTCTGAAGGAAAACGTACATTTCTAGCATATACGGCTTTTCGCCTTTCATGGCGTTGAAGACGGTCCAAGAGGCCCCAAAGACCGCCCCAAGACGGCCCAAGATGTTCCCACGAGGCCCCCAAAATAGCCCAAGAGGGCGCCAAGACGGGCCAAGAGGCGCCCAAGACTGTCCAAGAGGCCCCTAAGAGCGCCCCAAGAAGGCCCAAGAGGCCCCCAAGAGGGCCCAAAAACGGCCCAAGAGGGCGCCAAGACGGCCCAAGAGGCGCCAAGACGGCCCAAGACGGCCCCAGGACGGCCCCAAGAAGGCCCCAAGAGGTCCCCTAAGAGAGCCCAAAGACGGCCAAAGGCAGCCTAGTCCCTTCACCCCCGCCACCCAGAAGCTCCCAGGAGGCCCCAAGAGGCCCCCGAGAAGCCCCCAAAGGTCCCCAAGAGGCACCCAAGAGGCTCCCCAAGAGCCCCCCAAGAGGCCCATAATACTCCCAAAGGCTCTTAGCACCGCGGCTCCCAAGAGCGAGCGGTGACGTAATCGAGCTGATAAGACCAAAGCTCCCAACAGAGAGCTGCGGCGTAATAAGTTCTAGCAGCCAGGGCACAGGGACGGGCGGCAACGCGTGGACAACGAGCGGTCCACGCAAGGACAACGCGGGGTTCTGGAAAGCTGGCAGCCCAAACGCGGAAAACGCAACGCGACCCGACCGCCCCCTCCAAAACAAGGAACGCGCTCAAAGAAAGCTCCGCGACTCTCCGAGGCTGAGATAGGACAAGAGCGAGGGGAAGGGAGTCAATAAGGGTTGTAAGAGCGGACGAGCCAGCGATCCCGTGCGCTCTGAAAGTAAGTGCGCTTTCCGTCCCCGTGCCAAGCAGGTCTAAGAGCCCGAATTTCGGCCTTTTTCGGCCCAAGACGGCCCAAGTCAGCCCCAAGGCCCCCAAGACGGCCCAAGACAGTCCCAAGAGCGCCCTAGATACCTCCAAGACGGCGTCGGAGAGTTCCTCGAGGGCCCCAGGACGGCCCATGAGCGTTCAAAGAGGGTTCCATATGGCTTGAAGACAGCCCAAGAGGCCCCCGAGACGCCGCAAGATGCCCCCAAGCGGACCCCCAATGGGCAAACATCCTCCCGTTCCTTTTGGAAAACGTATATTTCCAGCATCTGAGTTCTTCATTTTCCATCGCGTCCAAGACGGCCACGCTGCTCCCAAGACCGCCTCAAGACGGCCCAAGAGGTGCCTAAGAGCGCTCCAAGACGGCCCACAAGGGTTCCAAAACGGCCCAGAGTGTCCAGAAAGGTTCCCAAGAGAGCCCCAAAAGGGCCACATAAGGTCACAGGAGGTCCCCAAGAGGGCTCCCAGAGGGCCCTCAGACGGCCCAAACCCGCAGGGACAGCCCACAAGGGTTCCAAAATTGCCCAAAAGAGCGCGAAAAGGACCCCCAGGAAGACCCAGAAAGGCTTTCAAATGCAGTAGTCGTTGGGATCTCATTATCGTCGTCGTCGCCGCTCGTCGTCGTGGGTCTCTGTCGTCGGGCGCAGGGGGCAACCCTTCTGTCCGGGCCGTCGCGGCAACCTATCGGCGGCCGAGTCGGGGGCAGGGGGGAACCCTTGCCTCTGGGTCGCCGGTGGTAGCCCATCGGCGACCGAGTCGGGCGCAGGGGGCAACCCTTGTGTCCAGGCTGGGGGTGGTAACCCATCCTCGGCCGAATCGGGGGCAGGGGGAAATCCTTGCCTCCGGGTCGCTGGTGGTGACCCATCGGCGACCGAACCGGGCGCAGGGGGAAACCCTCGCGTCCGGGCCGGGGGGTGGTAACCCATCCTGGGCTGGCCCCAAGACGGCCCAAGAGTACAAACACTGCCATCAAGAGGGCCCCCGAGAGGGCTTCAGGATGCGAAACACATGATTATTCCCAAGGTTTTTCAACTTTTTTTTGGGTTCTCGCCTTTTTGGGTCCAGAAGGGCCTCAGACGGCCCAAGAGGTCCAAAGATCGTCCCCAGACGGCTCCATAGGCCCCAGAAGGGCCTAAGAGAGCCCCAGGGCTTCAGACGGCCCAACAGAGCCCCAAGACTGCCCAAAAGGGCTTCAAGACGGCCCAAAAGAACTCCAAAAGGACACCCGGGAAGTCTTGGAAATACAATATTGATTGATTTTCGCAAGGTTGGTTGCTAAATTTATATATGTCGCACCGAAGCGTGAACACCAACAGGGCCCCAAGACACGAAGCCAGCGACCTCGCGCCCTCACAAAGTAAACGCGTTTTCCGTCCCCATGCCAAGCAGATGACGGAAAGAGCGAGGTACGAGCGAGAGACGTTTCGCAGGGGGCGAAGGCCTCATAGGGAGGGGGTCCAGGGAAAGGGGCACGCCCGGACGAGATGGTCCTAAGTGCCCTCGCGCCTCGTTATTTATCGAGTGGGACTTGGCGCCTCTTCGGCAGTCTTGGAGCCTTCTTGGCCCGTCCTGGGGCCGTCCTGATGGTCTCTTGGGCGGTCTTGGGGCGGTCTTGGGTGGCTCTTCGGCGCTCTTGGACCGTTGGAAGCTCGAAAACGCGAGAAGCCAAAAACATGGAAACATAACAATGAACATTAACGATATTGGCCTCTTCGGGCCGTCCCGGGACGCCTCTCGGACCTTTCTTGGGGTCTCTTGGAGGCCACCTGGGAGCTTCGAGAGCCGTCGGAAGGCTGATTTGGGCTGCTTGGGGGCGTTTTGGGCCATCCTTTCGCATTCTGGGTCTCCTGGGAGTCATCTTGGGCCCTCCAGGAGCGCTGTGGAGGCTCCCCGGAAAGGCCGGGGGAGCGGTACCGGGAGCGTCCCCGAGATGTGGCGGGGAGGTGTGGGACCCGGGGCTGGGGGGAGGCGGCATTTATTGATTCCCAACATGTTTCGTGGGTTTTGGTTTTCTTCCCTGCTGCGTCGCATCCGTGTCTTCTCCCTCACGCCTCCCTCCTTCCTCCTTCCTGCCCTCCTCCACGGCACAGCTCACAGCACAGCTCAGCACAGCTCAGCACATCACGTGCACGGTGTGTGGGCTTGCATGTACGTGTGCGCGTGGACAAGCACAGCTCAGCTCAGTACAGAGACGCAGCTGAGCACAACGGCAGCAGGCGTGGCAAAGCCTCGATCACATAGGGGGTGCGCGGGGGGTGCGGTCTCTATCCGTTGCAGGCTCGCACGGCGCAGCAGGCGGGCCATTTTCTCGACACCAGAGGGGGTGGACTGGGGGTGCGGTCTCTATGCGTTGCAGGCGCCAGGGCACGGCAGACGCGGCACTTTCTTGACGCCAGGAGGGTGCGCAGGGGGTGCGGTCTCTATGCGTCGCAGGCGCGCAAGGCACGGCAAGCGCGGCATTTTCTCGATACCAGAAGGGTGCGCAGGGGGTGCGGTCTCTATGCGTTGCAGGCGCGCAGGGCACGGCAGGCGTGGGAATTTGTCGACACCAGAGGGAGTGCACAGGGGGTGCGGTCTCTATGCGTTGCCGGCGCGTCAGGCACGGCGGGCTTAGCATTTTCTCGACGCCAGAGGGTGTGCGCAGGTGGTGCGGCCTCTATGCGTTGCAGGCGCGCAGGGCACGGTAGGCGTGGGAATTTGTCGACACCAGAGGGGGTGCACAGGGGGTGCGGTCTCTATGCGTTGCAGGCGCGTCAGGCACGGCGGGCTTAGCATTTTCTCGACGCCAGAGAGTGTGCGCAGGAGGTGCGGCCTCTATGCGTTGCAGGCGCGCAGGGCACGGCAGGCGTGGGAATTTGTCGACACTAGAGGGGGTGCACAGGGGGTGCGGTCTCTATGCGTTGCCGGCGCGTCAGGCACGGCGGGCTTAGCATTTTCTCGACGCCAGAGGGTGTGCGCAGGAGGTGCGGCCTCTATGCGTTTCAGGCGTGCAGGGCGCGGCAGGCGTGGCAATGCCTCGATAACAGAGGGGGTGCGCGGGGGGTGCGGTCTCTATCCGTTGCAGGCTCGCACGGCGCAGCAGGCCTGTCATTTTCTCGACACCAGAGGGGGTGCACCAGTTTAGTAGTATGGTAGTAGTTGTTCTGTCCTTCCCACTCTCCTCCTCCGCGTTCTCCCCCCCTTGCCTTGCCCCCCTGGCATGACTCTCCTCTGCCCCTGCCTCCTTCCCTCCTCCTGTGCTCCTCCCTCCTCTTCTCCTTCATTTCCTTCTCCTTCCTATTCGCCCTCCTTCTCCCTCCTTCTCCCTCCTCGACCTCCCCCGGCGGCCGCTTTCCTTCGCCCATCGGAAAACCTTCGCAGGCTTTGTGTAACGCAGCGGAGTGCCTACAAAAGGCGACTGGCTCCTCGAGAGCAGAATCCCTTTCCGCCCTGTCCCTTTCGCCCTCGTTCCTCCTCCCTCCCCTGGTTTCTGTCGCCCCCATCCTCCTTCCCACCCTCCGATTCCGCCCCTCCCTCCCATTCCGCCCATCCGCGTAGCAGGCGTGGCATATTCTCGTAATCTTAGGGGGTCCGCAGGTGGTGGTCTGTCAGCGCGGCCGCTATCCGAGCAGGTTGTTCCGGGCGTAGCGGGCCTGGCACTTTCTCGACACCATAGGGGGTGCGCTGGGAACGGCCACCGACATCATTCTCACATGCTTCATTCCAGCTATCATCACTCCAGCCATAATATAAGTATGTGGGGTTCCCCGGTCGCGTAAATTTTTATTATTCTATATATTATGTATATATACAGTATAATTCTATTACTAATATACGTAGCATCCTGCAGTTGCGGATAGGAGTGAGGGGGTGGCGAGGACGTCGTCAGTCTGCGAGGCTCTGAAGAAGCTCGCCGCTGGTTCCTAACTTTTACAAATTATGCATTGAGTCCGCCGCAGGCGCCGATTTTTTTGTTGTTAAAGCAATATGGGTGGATCGCGGGGTGGGTCGCGGGTGGGTCGCAGGTGGGTCGCGGGTGGGTCGCGGGTCGGGTCGCGGGTGGGTCGCGGGTGGGTCGCGTATGGGTCGCAGGTGGGTCGCGGGTGGGTCGCCGGGTGGGTCGCGGTGGGTCGCGGGGTGGGTCGCGGACCGGGTCGCAGGGTGGGTCGCGGAGTGGGTCGCTGGATGGGTCGCGGGGTGGGTCGCGGGTGGGTCGCGGGGTGGGTCGCGGGGTGGGTCGCGGGTGGGTCGCGGGCGGGTCACGGGGTGGGTCGCGGGTGGGTTGCGGGTGGGTCGTGGGCTGCGTCGCGGGGTGTGTCGCGGGGTGGGTCGCGGGGTGGGTCGCGGGGTGGGTCGCGGGTGGGTCGCGGGGTGGGTCGCAGGGGGGAAGACGACAAACAACAACAAAAACAACAACAACACCACGAACAACATTACCAACAGCAGCAACAGCAACACCAACAACAACGCAGCAAGCGTAATCCTCACCACAGATCTCCACTAGAGCCACGCACCCAGGAAACTTAATGTCCGTTCGGCCCCCTCACTCTGAGACATATACGCATGTTCATTTATGTATCGCAAAACCGTCATCTATCCATACACTACAGCAACACCGTGTGCATGTATACACTGTATGCATGTATGTATGTTTGCATGCGTGTACGTACGTATGTATGCATGCATGTATGTTTGTATGTATGTATGTGTGTATGCATGCATGCGTGCGTGCATGAATGCACGTATGTATGTAAGTATGTATGTATGTAGGTATGCGCGTATATGTCCACGTATATATTTATGTATGTTTGTATGTACGTGTCTATGTATATGTATGTATGCATGTATGCGTGTATGTATGCATGTGTGTGTATGTATGTATGTATGTATGTATGTATGCATGTCAGTCTATCTGTCTGTCTGTTTGTGTATGTATGTATGTATGCATGCATGTATGTACGTATGTATGCATGCATGCATGTATGCATGTATGCATGTATGCATGTATGCATGTATGTATGTATGTGTGTATGCATGCATGCATGCTTGTATGTATGTATGTATGTATGTATGTATGTATGTATGTATGTATGCATGTCTGCCTGTATGTATGTATGTTTGTTTGTATGCATGCATGTGTATGTGTATGTATGTATGTATGTATGTATGTATGCATGCATGCATGTATGCATGTATGTACGTACGCACGTACGTACGTACGTACGTACGTAGGTAGGTAGGTATGTATGCATGCATGTATGTATGTATGTATGTATGTATGTATGTGTGTGTATGTATGTATGTATGCATGTATATATGTATGTATGTATGTATGTATGTATGTATGTATGTATGTATGTATGTATGTATGTATGTATGTATGTATGTATGTAGGTATGTTTGTATGTATGTAGGTCTGCACGTATGTTTGTATGGATGTAACTTACACGACGGCAGACATGTATGTATGCATGTATGGCAACGTGTATGTATACTATCATTATTATGATGCATGCATACATGCATGCATGCATGCATGCATGCAACTATGTTTGTTTGTATGATGCGTACACATATTCGAACATGTACGAGTGTATGCATGTTCACCCGTGAGAGTGTATAACGATTGAGCAACTCTATGAACTTCCTCGAGGTATCACGAGGCTCCAACATGCTCCAGGAGGCACCAGGAAACCCCAGGATACCCCTCGAGGCCATAGGAGGTTCCAGGATGCACCAGGAGGCTCCAGGATGTCTTTGGGAGTGCTACGGAGCCCCAGAGTTGGCCCAGGAGACCCCGGAAGGACCCAGGAGGGCCAAAGAGGCCCCAGGAGGCCCCAGGAGGCCCTATAGGAGGTCCCAGAACCCGAGCATTCCCCAGGGGACCCCAGGATGCACCAGGAGGTCCCAGCCCCAGGAGGCCCCAGGAGCCCCCAGGAGGCCCCAAGGTGGCCCCAGGAGGCCCCAGGAGGCTCCAGTAGATCTCAGGAGGCATCATGAGACTGTGTCCGGCATGTGGTTGTGGTCGCTGGCACGGGAGGGGGGGGAGGGGGAGGGGTCGCGTCCAGAATCGCACTGGCGCTGTCTGGGAAAGGGGAGGGGGGAACTGGGTCTGATCACGGGCGTGATCGCGGATAATGAAAAATGAGCTCGCTCAAGGGGAGGTGCAAACTCCCAGCGCCGCTGGGGGTTGTGGTGGCAGCTTATGGGGCCCTTTTGCTGCGGCCGTTCAGGGTAATTTTCCCGCACCCCGACTGCCCCCTCGTTGGTTTGCTTCCGATGAGCTTCTGCCGCAGAAGCGATGTCGGCGGGCCCTTCCTTCTGAGTGGCGGGTGGGCTTCAGAGGTCTCGGTTCCGTGTCCCAGGACCGACGCATATCAAACCGCATCGCGAAATCCATGCGGACGTGCAGTGCGCGCATTGCGCGCCACCAGGGTTTGCATGTGTAGGGAGCTGGTCCAGAACAAGAAGCGTCCACTCTTTCTAGTTTGGCGAGCCCGCTGGGCGTAGCGTTCAATTGGCGCCAGCGGCGCTTCGAAACGCATGCAGCAGGGATGCATAGAGGCTGGGGTCAGAAGCCATGCCGGATGCTTCCGCGATGCTTTTGATGGATCGTGTTTCTTGCTTCCTTCCCGCGACAGTTTTTGCTGTTGTTTCTCTCATGTTTTGTTTCCCACCCGACAGGTTGGGGTCGTTGTGCTTTAGATTCAGACCTCACGATTTGTCCACCCTGCATACCGCGGCCGTCAGATCCCCAGGCTCCCGAGTATCCCCGAGAGTCCCGCCTCGCGCCCCTCTGCATACCGCGGCCGCCAGATCCTCAGGTTCCCGAGTATCCCTGAGAGTCCCGCCTCGCGCCCCTCTGCATACCGCGGCCGCCACATCCCCAGGCTCCCGGGTATCCCTGAGAGTCCCGCCTCGCGCCCCTTTGCAAACCGCGGCCGCCAGATCCCCAGGCCCCCCGAGTATCCCCGAGTTTCCCGCTCTGCGCCGACAAATCATACCATGACAGAGCGGTATTGTATCATAGCAGGACGTAGTACAGCACAACACAATCAGCTATGACAGAACAGAGCATAACACCACACCACCTAAGAGAACATATCTGATCGCACCATACCAATCATGGCATCTATTATCGTATCACAAGACACCATGACAGAGCATTGTATACCATAGCACAACAACACATCACATATCAGTCCATTGCACGACAAATCAAGCATGACACAAGAACCCATCGCATAATGGAGCAAACCAGAACATAACACGCCACGGCCTCACATAACATGGCATACAATCTCATATCACAGCGCAGCATACCAACGCATGCTATGCCATATCGGAGCACACATGACATATTCTAACATAGCACCCCATACAATACCATGAAGTACCATATCGCAACACATCATGCCATGCAGTACCATCCATTAACAACACAACCTCACATCCCATATACCATGACGTATACACTCGTAGCACATATGATACACCATAACATGACAGCGCGGCACTTTTTCCCAACCATCCTGTGGTGTTGGGTCCTCGTTTTGAAGAGACGGTGCCCCGCGTCTCCTTCTCCTCCCGTTGCCCCCTCCCTCCTCCCTCCTCCCCCTCCTTGCCTCTGCTCTCGGCACACCCCTCACACGTTTCGTAGCCCCATAGGGAGCTCCACCGAAGGTCCCAGTGGCACAGCCCGCATGCGGTTCCCCTACCCAGGGCAGCGTTTCGTAGCCCCATAGGGAGCTCCACCGAAGGTCCCAGTGGCACAGCCCGCATGCGGTTCCCCCACCCAGGGCAGCGTTTCGTAGCCCCATAGGGAGCTCCACCGAAGGCCCCAGTGGGGGTGCCCGCATGCGGTTCCCCCACCCAGGGCAGCGTTTCGTGGCCCCATAGGGAGCTCCACCGAAGGCCCCAGTGGGGGTGTTCGCATGCGGTTCCCCCACCCAGGGCAGCGTTTCGTGGCCCCATAGGGAGCTCCACCGAAGGCCCCAGTGGGGGTGTTCGCATGCGGTTCCCCCACCCAGGGCAGCGTTTCGTAGCCCCATAGGGAGCTCCACCGAAGGCCCCAGTGGGGGTGTTCGCATGCGGTTCCCCCACCCAGGGCAGCGTTTCGTAGCCCCATAGGGAGCTCCACCGAAGGCCCCAGTGGGGGTGTTCGCATGCGGTTCCCCCACCCAGGGCAGCGTTTCGTGGCCCCATAGGGAGCTCCACCGAAGGCCCCAGTGGCACAGCCGCATGCGGTTCCCCCACCCAGGGCAGCGTTTCGTGCCCCATAGGGAGCTCCACCGAAGGCCCCAGTGGCACAGCCGCATGCGGTTCCCCTACCCAGGGCAGCGTTTCGTGGCCCCATAGGGAGCTCCACCGAAGGTCCCAGTGGCACAGCCCGCATGCGGTTCCCCCACCCAGGGCAACGTTTCGTAGCCCCATAGGGAGCTCCACCGAAGGTCACAGTGGCACAGACCGCATGCGGTTCCCGCACCCAGGGCAGCGTTTCGTGGCCCCATACGGAGCTCCACCGAAGGCCCCAGTGGCGCAGTTCGCATGCGCCCCCCCCACCCAGGGCAGCGTTTCGTGGCCCCATACGGAGCTCCACCGAAGGTCCCAGTGGCGCAGTTCTCATGCGTCCCCCCACCCAATACAGCGTTCCGTGTGGCCCCACAGGGAGCTCCACCGAAGGTCCCAGTGGCGCAGTTCGCATGCGTCCCCCCACCCAGTACAGCCTTTCGTGGCCCCATATGGAGCTCCACCGAAGGTCCCAGTGGCGCAGTTCGCATGCGTCACCCCACCCAGTACAGCGTTCCGTGGCCCCATACGGGGCTCCCCCGAATGCGATACCCACAACTGCATATGGTTGGGTCCTTCGCCAGGCTACTATATACCATAGCAGGACATAACATAGCATACCACCATACACTTTGACATACTGGATCGTACATCGCACATCACCACAGCACATATCATGCCATGCCATACCATGACAAACCATACGGTGTCGCATCATACCATGCCACGCAATACCATTACATATCTGAGCACACCGTAGCACAACAGCACATCACACACCATTAAATACCATGTCACATCATAACACGGCATAGCTTACTCAACTCATTGTACCATTGCACACCGTGTTATATCATACCACCATAGCATGATAATACATACTATGTCATAGCATACCATCACATGACAGAACAGGGCGCACTCGAACACCGTATGCAATGACATCATGGAGCATACACCACTTACCATGACACCACACATCATAGCACACCGTGGCAGAGCACGCCGGAACTTAGCGTAATACAACAGAGAATACCATTGTACACAATGGCATGCCACATCATATCATACCACAGACTCGCATAATTTTTATACCGTGACAAAACATGTCACCACAGCATATGTAATATGTTGTACCACTCTATAATCAAACGCGACGTGCGCGCCGAGTTCAGGCTGGCCACAGGAGCAAACAGGCGCAGCACCAAACGATCGGGCCACGCATCTATCGTGACATGCGACACGGTGTCACGCCAGCCAGTCGAGAACAAACCATACATATTATAGCACACCGTTATATCATATCATCATGCCAGCATGATGGAACGAGTCGAGCGCACCGTATTCAGCATCACATGACATAATTATTGTACGACTGCAGCCCCTACGCCAACGGTTCAGACGTAACATGGTTGGCTGTGACTTACTGCAGTATTTCGAAACGAGCCGAGCAGACCCTGAACAGCATCACACACAATAGCACAACTTAACCGACCATGACAGAACATACATATCATGCCAAAACGTGGTGCCACGGAGCAGAGTATACCATACCATAGCATCTCAAACCATACCAATGATAGACGCGTCCACAACACAGTATACTGTAACATAAAAGAACCATGCACTTCAAGAGGAACATCATAACATACCAGACCGTACCAAACATAACCAAGCGCGTCGTGAGCGCCGAAGTCCGCCTGGCCACAGGTACAAGAGGCGCAGCACCGACCGATCGGACGACGCATCTAACGTGGCAGGCGTCGCGGCGTCACGCCGTCCCCTCGACAGCATAGCACATCATATTGTGGCATAGCAGGGTAGAAGCTTATCGAGCATAACATGCTTGCACGGTGCTGACTACAGCAACGATACGTCAAGGGCGCATTTGCATCCGCGCCTGGCCACAGGAACCAATCAGGCGCGGCAGCGGCCGATTCTGTGGCACAAGCGACAGGCGTCACGGCGTCGCGCCGCCCTGCCGAGGTCCGAACATGAGCCAGCATATGCGCACATAACATAACATAACCGAACACAGCACGATACACCTTAGGCGATGCTTAAGAAAACTTACGTTTTCGGCCAGAGTCTCGATTATTCTTAAGCTTTCAATGTGAATCCCACGATTTTGATAGAAATGTTGGGTTTTTATTCAAGTTCTGAGACTATGAATTTCTTAACCCATGATTTCTTAAGCATTTCGCAGGGTGTATGCGCACATAACATAACATAACCGAACACAGCACGATAGAGTCGAATTCAGACGAGACCGAGTTCTGGTGGCCTATCATACGCGACATGCGCGCCAAGCTCAGGCCGGCCACAGAAACAAACAGTGTCAGCAACGACCGATTAGAAGTCATAACAAACGTGGAAAGCGTCACGACCTCACGCCAGCCAGTCCACAACATAACATGACATAGCATAACGTCATGTACTGTACTGGGCCAGAGTCGAACCGACCATAATAAAGCACACTAGTACGAAAACACCAGCGACCACTTCACGGCGTCCCATTAAACGCGACATGCGCCCCGCCGTCACAGGAGTACGGGTTGTCCAGAACAGGAGGAGGACGAAGAGGTCCGCCTCCCTTCCTCCTCCTCCTCCTCCTCCTCGACCTCCGTCGTCGGCCTCCTCCTCGTGCCGCTGCTGCTGCTCTTCCTCTCCCTCTTTCAACAGGCTGCAGTTTCTCTCCGAACAGGTTTTTGGGGTCTCGCAAGACTCGTTTTGGGGGGCTAGCTTGTCGCCCCAGGACTTGTTTCGGTTTCTTTCGTCAGGGGCCCTGGGGTTGTTAGACTCTCGGAAAGCATCAACTTGCGACCTGGCCCGACCGCCGCGCTGGCCGAGACCGCCGAGCCCCGCGCACATCGTTCCAGTAGGCGTGCGCACCGTTGGGAACAAACGCCGAAGGCTTCGGCGGGGATCGTTCGAAGCAAAGTAATTTTTGGTACGAGCTCAGGTGCTACAGTCAACCCGCATAGTAAGGATGGGCAACCTTCCCAAGGGTACCCTTACATCCTTGCCTCCTCGGCCCATCCTTGGCCACTTTCGTTGGCCGCGCCCCGCTCGGAAAGCTTCGAAATGGTCGTCCAAGCCAAGGCCCTTGCATCCTTATGGCGCATCCTTACTGTGCGGGTTGACTGTACCCAGGGCTGTGCCAGATCTACCAAGCACTGGCAAAGCCAGGCCCGCCCACTCGGCCACTGGCTCTCACAGTCTCGATCGAGATCACCGTAGAAGAGGGCCTCCCCGCAGGACGCTGTGCAAAGAGAGCACAGGTGCTACTTTCGGCATGACCTGGGGTGGGGCGATACGAGCGACGCATTCGTTCTCATGTGTGTAGGCACGAATGAGAGAGGGGGGGGGGGCATCTTGAACACCGGAGGTGGTCCTTAATCATGGGCTTACGATTCTGGCCTGGGGCTTTCCTGGACCCAGAAGTCGCTTGAGGTAAGCATCTCACACATCGGGTACATTCGTCGCTTGTGACCCTCGGCTAGCGCCCAGTTGCGGCGCGGTCCAGTGTCATCCTACTTCTTTTCCGTTCTGCTCATGCGTCGGGTAACAAAGCGTTCCCGGCTCATTTCAATCGGGCGCGGCGGAAGCAGCAGTCAAAGGGTTGATGCTAGGGACGAGTCGGCGCCAAAAGCAGCATCCGCAGAAGGCGTGATTTCGTAGTGAAGTGTTGGCGGCCGACGCCGCCGTTGAAGCTGAGTAGATTTGCACAGGTCCACGCCGACAAGTGCGAAAAAGAGCTCCCGTCGGCCCGTCTCCGCCCCTGCTGCAGCGGCCGCTGCCATCTCCTCTGGCTCCCTCCGTCTTCCCCTCTCACCCCTTCCCGCGGCTGCAGTTGCTCCTCTTCCTGCTCCGTCCTGGTCCTCCTGCCTCCTCCTCCCTCGTCGCCCTTGAGAGCCCCCTGTCTGCCCCCTCGACCCGTCCCCCGTCGCGTTCAAAAGGGGGGAGGGAGAGAGGGAATCGGGAGGGACTCGTATCGGGCAATGGCCTTGTTCGGCGCGGGGTTTGGGTAAGAGGCACCGGGGTGTCTCAACCACGAAGTCTTCGAGAAGGCATCTTCAGACCTCGCCAGACACCTGCGTCAGCAGCGCCAGCCAGCCAAGGAAAGAGTGGAGAGAGGGATGGGGAGGGGGATTAGGGGGAGGGGACACGGCATTTGCGGTCGCATGACATTTGACATCCCACACCGTTCATTCCATTGCATTGCGCTTATCTTGGCGGCGAGCGAGGGGGGGAAGTGAGAAGGAGAAGGCCTTCTCAGAAGGCGGCGGGACTTCTCAGAATTCCTCGCGCCCTCTGAGAGGTATTCTGTGTGTTCGGGGAAGGCCTAGACAGCTTCTCCGAAGGCCTGGGGACTTCCGAGCCTTCCGAGAAGGCCCGCCCCTTCTCTTTCCTCCCCTGGCGCGCCGCCTATTACCTATCTCCAGCGGCCTTCGGCCCACTTTGCAGCCGCATCCAGGTCGTTGACAAGAGGCCTCTTGGATGCCTCTTGGGACCTCTTCGTGGCCCCTCGAGGGCCTCCTGGAGGCTTCTCTGGGGCGTCGTGCGGGCCTCGCGAGGGGCCTGCTGGCTGCCCTGGGGGGCCATCTTCGGGTGGAGGGCTCCACATCGCAACTCGAGTTCCCGTCTGAGCCCCCTTTTGGGGGCGTCTTGGGGGCCTCCTGGTGGGAGCTCAGCGATGCTGCCGTCAATCGCAGTATTGGTGTCCGCGTGGTGTTGGTAAGCGTCGCCCGGTTTATCAGGCTAGCGATATCAGAAAGAGCGTGTTCTGCCGCTGCTGGCGGAGAACCGAGGGGGGTCACTGGGGGTTTCCCAACCTGCCCCCCCGCTCCCCTCCCAAACCGGGGGGGGTCACTACTGGTTCGAACCCCCCCCCCTCCCCCTCCCCCAGTCCATCATGAAAAGGGGGGGCGGTTCGACCCCCCCCCCCTCGCCGCCGGCAAACGATTCTCGCTCTTCCGGACAGGGGGACAGTGGTGGGGACAGTGGGACAGTGGTGGAGACGATGGTGGTGGGGACAGTGGTGTGGGGACAGTGGGACTGGGGGGACAGTGGGACAGTGGTGGGGACGGTGGTGGTGGGGACAGTGATGAGGAGACAGCGGGACAGTGGTGGGGAGAGTGGGACAGTGAGACAGTGGTGGAGACGGTAGTGGTGGGGACAGTGATGAAGGCGGTGGTGAGGACGGCGGTGGGACAGTGGTACAGTGGGGAGAGTGGTGGGGACAGTGGAGACAGTGGGACAGTGCTGGGGACAGTGGGGACAGTAGGACAGCACAGTGGGACAGCGGCGGGGACAGTGGGGACAGTGGGACAGTGGTGGGAACAGTGGGGAGAGTTGGACAGTGGTGGTGACAGTGGGGACAATGGGGAGAGTGGGACCGTGGTTGGACAATGGTGGGGACAGTGGGGACAGTGAGACACTGCTGGGGGCACTGGTGGGAACAGAGGGGACAATGGTGGGAACAGTGGGGACACTGGGACAGTTGTGGGGACAGTGGGACTGGTGGGGACGGTGGTGGTGGGGACAGTGGTGTGGGGACTGGGACAGTGGTGGGGACAGTGGGGACAGGGGGACTGGTGGGGGCGGTGGTGATGGGGACTGTGGTGAGGGCGGTGGTGAGGACGGTGGTGGGACAGGGGTACAGAGGGGACAGTGGTGGGGACAGTGGCGGGAACAGTGGGACAGCTCAGTGGGACAGCGGCGGGGACAGAGGGACAGTGGGGACAGTGGGGACAGTGAGACAGTGGTGGGGACCGTGGGGAAAATGGGGAGAGTGGGACCGTGGTGGGGACAGTGGGGACAGTGCGACAGTGGTGGCGGCACTTGTGGGGACAGTGGGGAAGGTGGTGGGAAAAGTGGGGACAGTGGTGGTTTTGACAGTGGTGCTGGGGACAGCGGTGGGGGATGTGGTGCGGACCTGTGGTGGGGATTCGGGAGTCGTTTGCCGGCGGTGCGGGGGGGGGGGTTCGAACCGGTAGTGACCCCCCCCGGTTTTCTGGAGGGGGGGGGGTCGAACCGGTAGTGACCCTCCCCCGGTTTTCCGGAGGGGGGGGGTTCGAACCGGTAGTGACCCCCCCAGTTTTCCGCTGTCCCACTGTCTCGAGGAGCGGGAATCGTTTGCCGGCGGCGAGGGGGGGGGGTTTGAACCGGTAGTGACCCCCCCCTGGTTTTCTGGAGGGGGGGGGTTCGAGCCAATAGTGATCCCCCCCAGTGGTTTTCCGGAGGGTGGGGGGAGGGGTAACAGGGGGGTGGGATTTTCGAAGGGGGGGGGGAACCCCGGGTTCCGGAGGAAGAGGGGGGCGAGTTTTCCACAGCAAAGCGGCGACGGATCACGCTCTCTCCGATATCGCGATGTCTTTCTACGGCCATTGAGAGCGCCGCGCCCACCAGCTTATCTCGTTTGTTATTTTGTGGCCTTCTGCCTATCCCACCACATTGCCTGGGTTGTAGGTCAGAGGCCTCTGGGATGCCCGTGGGGATCTCTTGGGAGGCCTTTCGGATCGGGGGAGCGTAAGACCCGGGTTTGCCAGGACTCGGGTTCGCCATCGTTTTTTGACGACCGCGATTCGGATTTTGACGAGTAGGAGTTTCGTGGGATTCTGCAGCGGGAGGCCTCGTCCAAATGCAGGCTCGGCCTCGTCATTTTTTTGACGACCTCGTCGGGGATTTCCGAGTCCCCTGTACCCAGGTCTTCCGCCCCCCTGATCGGAGGCCTCTTGGATTCGGTTTTGGGGGTGTCTTGGTTTCTTGGAGCCTAATTTGCGCCAGTTGGGGGCAATATGCAATCCTGGCGATAGCCTATGTGTAGCCCATTGTAGGCTCCTGAAGGTTGATGCGTTGCCTCCCCATCGGCTTAGGTCTATGCGCAGCCTGCCTATACACCAATGATAGGCTTGCGCATAGCCTATGCATGTGACCATAGAAGGCTTATGGGTAGTGCTTGTTGGCTCATGCGCCGTAGGCCTTACTACAGTCTGTGCATAGGGCCACTATAGGCGTACCCTTAGCCTATCGATAGGCCTACGAAAGGCCTACGGGTAGCCTGCCGTTCGGCTTATTGTATGTAGGCCGACCGCCAGCCTTTTACAGGGCCTGCTGTCACATGTACCCTAAGGCCTACTATACCCTATGCACAAATTTATAAACTGCCTATGCGCAGCCTGCGCGCAGACCTACATGAAGCCTGTGCGTAGGCCTACGCATAGAGTACCCGTTGGCTGATTACAGGCTATGCAGTGGCCTGTGGTGGGCCTGGGTTGGCCCACGGGGAGAGTTCGACGGCTGCGACAGCGTGGGTTGGGGTGTGGTGGCGCTGCGGCTCAGAACTGCCCAGCACCTCACGTCCCCATGTCGCTCTCGGGGATGCTGTGCGAACACTTCGGGGACATCAATGGCGGCGGGCTGCTGGCACTGGCACTGCTCGTTCGCCAGAGCCTGCCTCGGATGGACGCGGAGGTGGACTTTCAGTTCGTCTTGATAAAGGGTCATGGAGCTCGGGAGGGAGGCCACCACCAGGTACTGTTGCGCGTGGGCACAGTTGTGGCGTGGTGTGCTATGGGATTTGCTTCGACGACCATGGGGGCGTCGGCGAGCGCGGGCTGCTGGTGCGTCGGGTGAAGTTGTGCTGCAACGCTCGTGACGTGGAGCCGGTCAAAATCAGCCTCGGCGACTGGCGATGCAATCGTTTTGTGGATGAGGCGGCCGAGTCTTTTGCCGCCTTGGCCGCGCGCCTGTCGGCTCTCGGCGCAAGCACGGGCAGTCGCGGGATTTAGTCGACGGGGTGGCGATGTGTTGCTGCGCGGTGGGGGCCTCCTTGCAGGGCAAGGACACCACGCACCGCAAGGCCAAGCCGCAGCGGGCTGTGGTGAAGGAGCCACCTGCGCCGTGGGCCGGTTTGCGCCACGATTTTCGAGAGGGCAGTGGCAGGTCCAGATGCGCGGGGTGCAGGCTGCTGCGGCCCAGGGCCGAGGAGTTCAACGGCAGCGTGGTCTCGAGGCTGTTGTACGTCAATCGCGAGCACCTGGCCAGTGCCGAGGCCCACGTACTGGCAGGTATCCACGTGCACCGGGCGGGCAGCCTCAAGTGCGAGATGCCGCAGGTGGTCTGCTTGGTTCCGCCGCCCATGCGTGTGGTGGTCGCGTCGGGTAAAGGCAATTACATGCCTTCCAGTTTCGATCGCAAGCTCATGCCGTGCGTGGCAGCGCCCGACG